>JAVSBS010020697.1:0-67688 GCA_033124195.1 Coracias cyanogaster | reverse complement strand
TAGTTCTCCATCACAAATCCTCCAGTCCATGATCTGTTGGCAGGATAACTTTATCTGAGGGACAACACTGAGCAGTGATGCTTCCAAGGGATAAAAGACTTCCAAGACTTGCTCTGGGTCCACTTCTTTAATATGATACAGAAAGGCACATTCTCATGCTGCCACTGGGCAGACTTCCACTCCAGAAACCTCAAGCTCACACTTCCTGGCACAACCAGAGCCTGCTTTTTCCAGCCTGTCACTAGCTCTGGACAGCCTCCTTGCACGCAACTTGAAATGTGTGTTTTCCCCTTGCATACATTAAAACCTCTGAGGCTGACTATTTTCAGTGATTCAAGCACGTATATCTCATGATTGGCCTTATGGATTTGCTCCAGATTTTGTTGTTCTAATTAGCATTCCAGGTGGCCATGACTTAATTAGTAAGCTCTGGGTTTCAGGTTGCACCATAACTATGTATATAAATGGTTACCGAATATGATGTATTTGATGATATGGCAGAAATGCTTTGGCTTGCAGAGGACGACTGAAATGCATGTATATTAGTGACCATATGCAGTTCTTTACATTAATTGGCTTCATCTGGATTTGGGTTTTAGAAGTCTGAAGATTAGGGCCTTGATCTGAAGTCCTTGGTTATTATTTATAATAGCCTGATTTTTATTTCCTTATTTTTCAGGCCAGCCTGTGCTTTGTACGATACGATGATCTTCCTTCAGATGTTAAAACGGAACCTGTTTAGGTTTGGACATCTGGGAAAGACGATACAAAGCCAATAAGATCTCCCAATGGTAAGGTGCCACCAGTATCTTCTGGCCTTGAGCAGCAGACCAGTGTCTCTCATGTGTTCTTTTCCTATTTGTCACCCTTGAAGATCGCCTTAGCACACAGATGGGCCCTGTTCAATGAAGCATGAAGGAAGGCAGCCAGAACGCGGGTGGCAGCCATCCCCAGCAGTGTGTGACAGATTGAGATTTTTTTGTGTCACCACTAAGCAGGAAGCAAAGCCTGTGCTCTTTGCTCCCACCACCAAACCTTCAAGTCTATTTGCTCTAGGGTGCCTGTTCTCTCCATGGGTGTGTCTGGGCCTGAATCTACTGGCTTTTCCATTCCTCCCCTCTGCCTCCATGAGGCCAAATCGCAGGGCTGCATCCTTCCCTTGCAGAGCTGTGCTGGTGACAGGGGAAAAGAGTGGGATGAGGGAGACAAAGAGGGTCAACAAGATGTCTGCAGTGACACTTACAGAGACAGTTTGGCATGCCACCACCCATGGACACCCACTTCAGTGGGTTCAGGAGCTCACTGTGGATGGGCACATCTGTATTGCATCAGTAGCATCCATCCCATTCCTGCAGCCAAGTCTCTGTGACCACAGCAGTACATTTCTGAAGAGCTACAGAGGGCTTTCTGCCACTAAATTCTCTCTTGTTGATGTATTCATTGAGTCAATGCCCCATTCAGCATCAGCATCCAGGAACACAGACTATTAGCACAGTTCATCATTTCAGCAGTGCTTATGAGCCTTCAGATTTGAGTCTGTTCTCTCACCGGAGTCATCATTTACTTCAGCATAATTCTTTCTATTTTTTTTGCCTTAAATTCACGCCCTTCCCCCACACACGCATAGACCTCAGAGATTTTCATGCATTTAAATGAATAAGCTGAACAGTTCCCTTTTCTCATTCACATTATGCAGCATTGCCCTTCTCTGTACTTTATCCTATTTCAGAGCTGTCATGCAAACAAACCCAACTAAAGAAAAAAAAAAGAAAAAATCATTAAAGAAGTGTGCGTCCTATCAGCCTTCTGTCTCGGCTCCTTCTTTCACTGTATATGCAGGGAGAAATCCGTTCTCCTGCTTGCCCTTCTCTTTCAGGTGTTTTCCCTTCTTTCTTAGCTGTGACCCAATATCTCTGGCTCCCCACAGCACTCTACTTTGCTCCAGTTGCCCAACAAAGCCCTACTCACTTGCCCACACGCATGTGGTATTTACTATTCCAGGACCACGGAGCTACTGTTTTCTAAAGCATTTTTATGTTTTCTTCCTTGATTACTCCATAAGTAGAAATTATCCTTCTGTAAAATCTGTCCTCTCAAGCACCCTTTACTGCTAGGACACCCGCTTTTCTTTTTCCACATAAATCCATCTGGATGAAGTAGCCACAGCAGCTCTTTTCTCCATCACTGGAATATCCAATTGGTTTTAATGTTATTTCTTACTCTCTTTTATATCATCTGAGTCAGCTTTAGAGGAAGACTCAGCCATAGGCCCTCAATATGCATTGATTTTTCTTTAAAAATTATTATTATTATTGAAGTATGATTGCCAGCTTAGCTTATTTTTGTCACCTTCATCATGCCAAAAAGTTATGCTCTGGTAAGCCTGCCCTGTCTTTTGATTATTTGTCTACGCTGGACAGTCATTCTTCTGCAGGATAAGAAGCATGGGTTCCTGTGGGATCATCATGCTGGCCACAGACAAGAAGTCTTCTTTAACAAAGACTAGACATGGAGAAAGTGCAGCCAGTGCGGGGGTTCACTGGTGGACAGTTGTTGGTGGCAGGGGGATGTCAGCAGGAAGCATCATTTGTTCTTGCTCTTGGCATGAGTGTGTGGCACTTGTTATTGACTCTTCTGGGCAACAGCCATAAACCTGTCTCTAACACACCTAAAAAACCTTCCCAAAAGGGGGAAACCACAGGAAAATGAGAGGAAAAAAAATTGTAATGAATGTCCCAGGAAACAGAAATATGATGGGATAGAGCTCAAAAGAGAAAAATGCAAATTGTTCCTGTAGAAAGAGCAAGTATTTTGTTCTTGCTGCAGCTGAAGCTCTTTGTGAGAAGATGTGGATGTTGGTGTAGCTCTGGAGGGGAGCTGGTACCGACCACAGATGGAGAGAATGAGAGATATTGGAGCAGGTCTGGGATAACAGGTCAAGGCTTTCACCTATAAACTTCTGGTATCCCACAGAGATCCCTGATGGCAAAGAGACTGCCTTTTCCGAAGAGGAGCATGTCCTGGTAGCAAGACCTCCAGTTTGTGGTAAAAATAACTACTACTTCACAGACCCATGGAAAAGCACCTGCCTAGACAGCAGGAGACCAACAAGTCACAGGTATGAAAGTGGATCTGCCCATTTCTGTGCAGAACATTTGTCAGTGAATTTAGGCTGCCCTGTCTTCATACCTTCCAAGGAAAACTTTGAGTTGTATTGATTTTTATCCACACAGAGAAGGTGAAGTCATCTAAATCTTAAGGATTCGTAAGATGAGGGCTGCTTCTCAGTTTCAATAAATACATTAACCTCTTTGTCAGTGAGGAGTAAAGAGCTGCTTTGAATTCATGGTACGTTTTTAAAGTTTCTTTCAAAGATTTTTTTTTTTTTTTCTCTCTCCTCTCAAGTATCTCAGAAGCAACCAGCCTGCCAAACTGCTCCAGGAAGCTCTTCTGAGATAGAGACATCCATCTCTGTGTACGGTCTGTACTTGTGAAGCAGAGCACAAAGCCCTTTTTCCATTTAATCCATATTAATTCTCTCTCTGCAGCTCCTCTATGGTTTCCACTCAGCCCAGGCGCCAAAACATGTGCGGCTGTATTTTGAATAAACCAGAGCCTTTCACTGCACACCTGGTAAGTCAACACTCCAAAAATAAAAATAAATAAAAAGGTTTACTGCTGAAGAATTGAAGCTCTCCACACTTGCAAACTGAATGTCTTGGGACTGTGGACTAAGGCAGATATTTTTAGTGCCATCAATATCTCCTGGAGTTGATATCTCCCAAGACAGATGGTTGTTTCCCACAGAACGTTGTCAAATGTTTGCTCAGCCAAGATCAATTTTGTTCCAACTCCTTTCCCACCTTCTGGTGAAATATATTTCACTTGCCAGACAAAAAATTAAAGAAACAGCATGAAACCATGTCACTCTGGAGGGTTCTCATTCCCGCAGCTCCCCTCTGTCCTTTAGCCGTGTGACTGACATCTCTTTCGGTGCCCGTGGAAGAATAATAGATGCATTTGCAGTGGAAGCACAATGCCAAGAAAAAGCAAGGGCTCAGGTCTCATGTCAGAGGCTGATTTCCTCTGAGACCTATGACAAGTCACTTCTCAGCCTGTCAAGGGGTCTTGCTGCCACACTTTGCTGTTAGAACTCCTAAAACCAAAAAAATCCTGAGCTCTTATCCTGAGCACCTTGAATCCATCACTAAAGGAAATGAGAGGCAAGGTGGAAGGAGGAACAGAAGTGGTGCTGAGGGGGCTGAGTTGGGTCCATTGCTGAGCAACAACTGCACCATTCTTTCAGTTACAAGCCCACCTGAGTCTGGAGACATGGACCCTGTTCATGGTGTCTGGCAGCACGCTGGACTGGGGGGATTCTCAGCTGAAGTTTGTGGGGGGCAAAGGGCTTCTTAAAGCATGGCATGGAATGTTTCCAGTGATGACCTTTTTGTAAAAACTGATGCTATTAAAAAAAAAAAAGTTTCAGTTATGTTCCTTGCTGGTTGCTATTTTTAGTAGAGCTTGTTACAGTGTTAGAGGCAGTGTAAGAGACAAAGCTGGTACTTTGCAAAGGACAAGCTCCCGTATAATGCCTAATTGTTAAAAATGAGAAATTGCAGCAGCCAGTGCCAGTAGCAGCCTCTAAAATCTCAGGATGATTCCTCCCTGTTACACTTTTGCTTGTTGCAGCCGTTGATGCTGAAAATTGTTAATATCTGGCTGGTTTCTAGCTAGGACGTTGGCAATCCAGGATCACTAGAGTATCTCTCATCTTCTTCACTTCATGCATAAAAATAATTATGATTTAGTTTTGTAATTCTAAATCCTTTTGAAAATGCTACAAAATCAAATTCTTTCTTCTGCACATTGAAAGGTAAATTGGATCATCCAGAATATTCTTTTCATGTTGCTCCATAATCTTTTCTATTATGGTTTCAGAGGCAGGTGCAGTTCTCACTGGAAGGGAAATCAGTGCGATGATGCCCAAAAATATTTTTCATCATTAATTTAGTTGTGCAAGTGATCTATTCACATCAGCCTGACTTCTTAAGCAACTGTATATCCTCAGACTGCTTTTATAGAAGGTGATATTGGGTGAAAGAAACCTGCTACTCTTAGTGTTGTACCTCTTGTTTGGCATTTGCCTGGGATTTATTAATATTTCAGTCCTGTACTTTCTTAAGGATTACAGATTCCTCATCCTAAGGCAGTAAGAGGCATTTTCAGCCTCCTCCTGCCAAATGAGCATCCTTGCCATTTTCAAAATACTATATATATATATATATACACACTATATATAGTATATGTATTACATGCGTATGTACCCAACTTATTACTAAATTGTTAACCTGCAGAAATCACTTTTTACGACTTGGCAAAGTCATGTGCAAGCCTCTGTGTAAAGCCTTTTCATATTGGGAGTCTAATTGCCCATATGGATTTTTTTTTATGGCAACCTATCAAGGGAAGCAAGGTTTGCATTGTCATATTGACTCTTGGAAGAGACCAGATGTAATGTCAATCAATCATTTGGTCTGCAAGTGGCTTTGGGACAACTAAATCCCTACCCTCTTCTAAGAGGCGTACTTGTTCAAAGAGAAATAAGGGAAATGTTCTCTATATAAAAAACAGAGAGAGGAAAACCACACACATACTGGAGGTGGCAATGGTGTTAATTATTAAGCCTTATTTTATCTCTGTGTTCCTACTTAGCAGTTGGCTTCCCTCCTGCTCTTTTTGGGAGCTTCCTGAGCTGCTTAGCTGTAAGGAGAAAAAGCTTTTGCTTTCTGCTTCAGAATATTCATGTCCAAAGGCCAAGCTCCTGCTCTTACATCTTTGCTCTGGAGTTCATCTCCCAGATGTATTAATTCATGAAACAGAGATGGAATATTATCATCATCATTAAGATCCAAATCAAGCTGCCTACCCTGTAAAGGATCCCCCTGCCTGAAGCAGAACAGAAATGTTAATGCATTTTTTATAAACAATGCCATTAAAGATGCGTGAAAGATGTGTTGTAAATGTTAGAACAGGATTATCACTTTTTTTTTCTTACTCCATAAAACAGCACAAAAATCTCCAGGTCAAATTCCTTCCAATGCAAATTAGGGCAGACCCTTTGATTTCAAGAGTTTTGCCCATTTCCTTTACTCTAGTGTTACAGTTTCTGTAAGAGCTCTGAAATCACCCCATGAGGATGTTTGCAAATGTAGCAAGTTCAATTATGGAGCTATGCAATAGTCAAGTTATAACAACACTTGAATGTGAACAGAGCAATTAGAGAGGACATTTATGAATATTTCAAGGGAAGTTGTAGTCTCCCAAATCTACTTCCTGACCAAGGCTGTGGCAGGTTTAACACGTAGTTGGGTGCTCTTCTTGCCCAACCCTTGTAAGCGATGCTGGCCAAAGGTTGGGCGCAGCTCGGTGGTGCGGTTATCTCCCAGCCGTGTTGCCCGCTGGGCTGTTATCCCATCTAGTGGCTGCAATCTGCCTGTTCGCCCTTCACACAAGATGGATTTTTTTCCATGATACTGGTGAAACAAGTCAAGGTTTGGGGTAGTACTGCAGTTATCAGTGAATGTGCCTTCAAATTGTTTAGATGGTCAAATACAGGCCCTTGCCTTAGCTGCGTAATGCCAAGGACAGGTTTCACACTCAGATGGGTGTTCATATTATCTAAATTCATGTATCAAATACCTAATGATAATATGTAATACAGTCAGCTTTCCAGCATCAGTACTCTCTATCATTCTTCTTAAATTTGTATCTGGCCCCAAAGTTGGGCACATTGAGATAATGTGAATAAGCCCCTTCCTGTCACTGCTTGTGGGACCAGTTCAGATCCCTTAAGTCCCTAACAGCAGTCACAGCAGTGAATTTTGTCTTCTCTGCTGTCAGTGTCCACAGCACACCTATCCACCGTCCATCTGCTTCATCATCAGCCCAACTCTGGTCTGATTGAAGTCAAAAGTAAATATGCCATTGCCTTCCAAAGGGACAGGGTTCAGGCCAAAATTTTTAGTTTGATGGAAATGTTTTTGTAAAACAAAGTGCTCTTGACAAAATTTCTCCCGCTAATCTCGAATCACATGAAAAAATCCGTTTAAACATAGTTTGATGACAACAGGAAAAAAGAGGACTTGCCAAAGCACTGCAAGAAACTTCCTACAATGGGAAAGGAATAGTATTTATGGTAAACCTTGAAAATGGAGTTTGCCTGTGAAATCTTTTATTGCTTCCTTCCAAACTTGCTCTTTGCCCTTCTTTTTCTATGCCACATTTTGCTCTGTTCCAATGTTCCAGAAGTTGTTTTATCATCAAAAGAAGTGGAATTTGTTCCCTCTTTGTTCTAAAGTCCCTGCAGCCCTTAAATGCACGCATATCTCACATTGACTGGATGGTCCAACTCTTTAGGTTTTCTTCTATATCCAGAAGAACCTCTCGATTCCTTTCATGGTCTTTTTTCTTTTGTTTTGATGTCAGTCTTGCTTTGTGGGAATAAAGAACTCAAGGGTAAAGGCAGCTGAAATGCCTCTTCTTCAAAATGCTGAATTATAAGAATTGTTTCCATGTGTATCCAAAAAAAAAGTAATCACATTGATAGAAGACAAAAACATTGTCCTGACTGTCATTTTTACTAAATAAGTCTCAGTATTTAATTTCTTTTTTGTTGAACAAAACATAAGGAATTGCTTCAGCCTACTGACAGGTAGTTAAGTGAAAGCATTCCCACCTGTGCGCTCTTTCCCTGGGTGCTGGAAGAAAATTTTCCCTAAAAAAGTGAGAAAAAGGCACAGAAAGCTTGACGTATACTTTATTTTTCTTTTTCCATGCTGTATTTTGTATATATATATAAATTTGGTGATGAAATGCATTTCCCATCAATACCATACTTGATTTAACAATCAGCTTGTTCATGCAGAAAGCCTATAGCTCCTCTCTGCACGAGCTGCTTGCTGCGTGCAGCCTGGGAAGCTGTTTCCCTAGGCTCCCAATTAGCCGCCTACCCAAGCTGTCTTTCCAAACAGGATCAGATATCCATGATTCCCTTCATATGTCTCCCTGCTGCCTGCTACATGTTAATTTACATTTCCAGCAGTGTCCTTTACAAGTGGTCTGCTTGCGTGGTGACACTTGGTTTGCTGGATTGGTGACCCTGTGGTGGGGTGCAGGCGCTAAAGCTTCTGCAACCTCCAGGAGCTGCAACTTCTTGTCTCCAATTTTCCGAGGGCTGTGGGATGCTCATGCAGTCCATGGATGAGAGGGATTTCCCATGGCATGAGGGTACCTGGTTGCAGTGGTGGGGCCAGAGCTGAGAGTGCTGGCAGCTTCCCTACCTGGCTGTAGGTCAGTGTCAGGGCACAGGTATCCCTGGGCAAAAAATTAAAGGAAATAATTTCTCAAATTTCTACTACAGTATTTCATAACTTCTGTTATGTAAGTCTTGTGGGCAGCCACTCACTATCTAAAACTTATTTCTAGACAAATTCTGGTAATGACCTCCCACTTAGCTGATGATCAGCTAAAAATAATTGCTCTGGAATTAATGCTGCGGGGTGGGTTGTTTGTTTAATCACACTATCTGTATACTTAGGTACAGCAGACTTACCAGATCAACTGTAACAGGATCGTTTGCTGCCTCCCACTAATACTGTAGTCTGAGATCATAATCCTCAGACTAAAATTGAAGCATCACCTGAAACCTGCAGCAAAGAGCAGCCTCATGCCTGTTGCAGTTTTTGGTCCCCGTGTGATAGCATATTTGGCCCTGTATTTTGAAACACGTGAACTCTTAAATATACCTAGAATGCAAAGAAACAGGCAGGAGGAATAGTAACTTTCCTACCTTTGCTTGGTCTGGAAGGCAGAGGGGAATTTCTCTTTGCACTCGGGAGTTTCTTCTGCTGTAAACACTTGATTGGTCTAGTTTCTGTCTAATGTGACTGGACTATAAAGAGGGTTTCGAGTTCAAGCCGATGCAGGGTCCAGGCACAGGAGTCAAGCACCCACATAATCAAGCTATCTGCATTTTCATTAACAGACAAGGAAGACCATTACAGTTCTAAAGCACTCTGAGTTTGCATAGACCAGTAGCTGGAAATAACTAGGGAGATGGCTGAGAAAAGAAGCAATTACAGTTAATCAATAATCCTCAAATGGCAGCAATTAAAATTCTGAAAAAAATATTTTAAAGAAAGAAAGCAAGGTAATGGCAAGTCATCCATCAGCCATTGAGAGCATTTTTGCAGATCTCAACTTGAAGAAAGGAGGAGTTTTTAATTAAATCATCATCTGAGGACGCCATTGATCCCTCATGTTAGACAATTTAGAGTGCAAGAAACAGCTTTGAATGGCCATAACCATAAAAAATGTGTTTGTTTTCCCCCACAATGAGCCCCTTGCCTGGCTGTGTAAAAAAGATGATTCTGCTGAAACACTATGGGAGAGCTCTCTGCTTTTAAATGATCTAATTTCCATCTCCTTAGCTGATTTAATTTAGTGCAGTAACATATGTATTTGTTTCCACATAAAGACGTTTGTAGACAGCATTTTCTGTATAACTTTGTCCCCTGCCCCCAAAAAAGATAAAAACAGTGAATTATGGTTCACCAGGGCTCAAGAAACTTGAGCAGCTTGACTTAGGACTTAGGTGCTTTTCCTCAGCTCCAACCAGGGCATGAATTTCATTTTTAGTGATTTCAACAGCCTTTTAGAGGCTCAGCTCTGAAGGTCTCGCCCATGACCCAATGTGTCTTGAAGGGGCAGCACAGGTGTGTGCATCATTAAAGAGGTCAAGGTTTCCAGAAACGTCGGCTGATTTGGGATGTTACCTTTCGAGCCTGCACAAGTGTCTGCACCTACTCACTGATGATGAGGAGGAGGGGCTCCCCAATCACCCAGCAGGGGAGGTGGAGCTGGGCAGTGGACTCAGGGCTGCTCCATCTGCCTCATTAGGAGACTCAAGTGGCCTCAGGTGGTGGGCTGTGCTGTCTGCAGGTCTTTCCCTGGGCCAGAGGAGTGTGGCATCTTGGCAGAGCTGGAAGTTCGACCCATGTTGCAGGGAGTGAGCCTTAAGGGGGTAAGCTTTTGGTAGTTTTATTTTTTTTTACTGTGTCATTGTTTGGGGTCTTTTTTTTTTTAGCATCTTTCCTTTTGTAGTGGTAGAGCTGATGGTTTATTGGATCAGAGAGCATTAACTGCTGTGTCTGGGGCCTGAGATAATAGGAGTGGTTTGCCAGGAAATGTGAGTGTAACCTTCTGTATTTAAAACCGGAGGGACTTAGCTGTGCCAAGGCTTTGTATAACTCAAAATATTGTGGTGGTGATGTTTGCATCAGGCTTGGTGCTGGAGTTACACTGCAGGAGACTGGCGCAATCTAGGGGGGTTGGCTCAGGTAGGGGACTGGATCTCTGTCCCTCCAAATCCCTTTGGAGGCCAGCAGCAGGTTAGAAATCTTTCCTTTTCTTTATGAAATCTTTGCAGTTGTACTATAACTGGTGAGACTGCTCACAAGAGAGAGATTAAGCATTCATGCAAGCATTTGCAAGGTGAGGTATTTGACCTTTCTCTGCCTGATTTCCCGGCCCGGCTGTACAGCAGAGCAGTTAACATGACCCATTTGTGTCAGAAGGGAAAGATATTTGCAGTGTCTATCTTTGGACAACTAGGAGCATCAAAGATAGGTACCTTTTGGGACACATATGCCTCTTTTTTTTTGTAATCTATACCTGCATTAGGTGCCTGGGGCAACCTGAAGGAGACACTATGAATTGCCCTGTCTGTCCCCTTCCTCTCTACTGACCTAAGCTCACAGCTCCCAAGCTTTGGCCAGGGAGCAGATCCCATTGTCGGGGACAGGCAGGGATTACAAACCAAACCTCTACCTTTGCTTTCCTTGTTCAGCTGCTAAACAGCTCCAGTAGCTACTCCTGTGGTATCCCTTGTGCTCAGGGATTGAGCTGTGGAGCTACCTCCAGGTGCAGCTTTCACACTGAAATTGGCACACCTGAAACTCTCATTTGATCAGCTCAAAAGTTTTCCATCCAATGTATGCACTAAGATGGGTCCAAACACTGCTTTGCTGTCCTTGCGTACTCTTCTAAATGGAAACCTATGAGTAATTTCTTTATCTGAAAGAATAAGATGCATTATTACCCAGCTCGGAGAGCTGAGAAAGCTACTTGAATCTAGTCTTGTTTTTCTGTAGCATGCTGTGCTACTCCAGTAGAAGTCATCTAGATCAGCCGTGTGGCCTCAGAGCAACAAACTAAATCTTGTGGTGCATTGGTGGTTATTTAATAATGGCTGATAAAAAGGTATCCTCTTGCTTCAGAATGATAGCCCTGCAATGGATGTTGGGTCCCAGCTGGTACTTTAGTCTCTTGCAAGATATTTGAGCAAGGGAAAGCTCTGTAATAAGGACAGGCTGGCTGCTGGTGGGGAGGTGTTGGAGAGGGACATTCACCAATGAGCAGATCATTTCCTTTAAAGAAAACCACCCTCATCCTCCCTTAAGTATCCAGTGCTGCTGATGTACAAATTATGAAGCGCTTATTTGTGCTTCTCTGCACCTTGCTCTGCTAGAGCACACAGCTCTTGGCATTGACAGCTTGCTTCTGTCCAAAACACTAAAATTGAATCTAATTAGATTAGCCTTTCTTCTATTTGAGTTGAACGTACTTAAAGTCCCATCAAATTTTGCTGCTGGTTACCTCAGGTCTTATCAAGGTTGATGAGGAGTGGAGAGCAGGATGCAGCTGATGCTGAGTCCCATATCGTGTTTGTAGGCAAGAAAGTATCTTCTCTAAAGACCATGAGCAGCAGTATCTCAGAAAAAGACAGAACATGCTCTCGTTTCCTTTTCCTTTCTTTCCTTCTTTTTCTCCCTCCAAGGTTTCTGAGGGAGCCTCTCTAGTTACCAACCACTAAACATTCCCCTGTGCTTTTTGATGTTCTCCGATTCCTGTACATTTGAGGGAAGGAGAAACTGAACCCCTTACAAACTGGTAAAGAGGGACCTCTTTGTGACAGCTGATGTCCTCGTTATCTGTGCTAAGTCAGACTAGAAATTAGAGGACAATTTTCTTTGTCCTCTTTTTGACCCAAAAGTGGTGCCAGTGTCTACATCCTGAAGAATTAATAAAAGCAACTTATTAGGTTGGCTCTGAGATCCCCAAAACACACAATCACATGTTTAACCTTAAAGAAACATAAAATCCCTGAGATTTGGGGTTTTAAATGAGTTTAAGTGACTTGCTTGCTTATGAATCAGTAAGGGTGGAGAAGCAGGAAGGATGTGTAAGGACTGGCTGTAACGTGCCCATGGAATTGGCCTTGTTGGAGGAACAGAGTCTGGAGTACAAACTCGGAGGCAGTGGTTGTATGCAAGGATGGATCCCAAACAGTGGTAAATGAAGCCAAGAAAGCTCTGCTGTACAACTCTGATCCAGGAAATCTCTGGTGCTAGCATCTTTTTGGAGTCGTTTAAATGCCAGCCCCTTAGGCCCTGAAATAGCTAAGTGGAGAAAAACAAGAGAAGACCCAGGAAGCATCAAAAGCAGCAGGATGCGGAGTGTGTATGTACATTTAATGCTTCCCAGGACTTAGTCTTGCTGATACAAAATTGAAATATGAGGGGGTTTGTGGCTTCTAATTTAGCACCGAACAGATGCGGAGCTGTTGAAAGTAAAACGCCCATTACAGTTACTATATTTCTCTTGATTCACCATAACAAGATTACTTCCCTTGCAGAGTGCTTGCTTCAGAAACACATCTGAGGAAGCAAAACCACTGTAACAAGCACACTATAACACTATAGCTATTGCACTATAGCAAAGGAGCTCAGCACAGGCAAAACAGCATTTCAAGACCTGCCTCGTGTCCCTGCACTCCTTCCCTTGCCGCAGGACAGAGGCAGGATGCTGAAGAGCTGCTCAATCTATATGTAGCTGCTTCTCCAATTCATCCTTCCCTCCCTTGGGCAGGAGGAAAGGATATTTGGCTTAAAGATCACCCAGGGTCTCCAGCTTGAATCTCCTGCAGTGGGAGAGCAGCTCTCGGCATGTATAAATATCACCTTGCTTTCGCACATTGGCATTTGCTGCTCCAGCATGCTGGCCTGACTGCCCTCTAGTTTCTACAGAGAAGCTCCCAAAGACCCAAAAAAGCATCAAAAGAATGATGACTCTTTCTGTCATGGACGGGCTTGGTTTTTATCATCTCTGGATGAAGCCTGGCGCTCAAAACACCATCAGCAATGCTCCTGGGTTTCTCCTCTTTCTGCTTCGGTGCAAAGGTTAAAGCAAGTGTCAGTTTTCCTTATAGCAGGCTTAAAAAGGAGAAAAACTCAAAGGGAGCCTTGCCAGCAAGCTTTGCTTTCCCACCCAGCAGGGATGAGCCGTGTGGCAAATTGTTTGTTAAACTCAATCTCGTGTTCTGCGCTCCAGCAGAAGAAAAACAAGAGGTGCCACAATTACAACTTCATTCCCTGATTACCTGCCTCAGCGTGGCATCAATAAACATTCACAATTTGTCGCTGCATGGCCAATTCATCTTTAAACTGAAATGGCATCTTAATTGTATCCACTAATAGTCAGATTCAATCAAAAATCACTCCGAGTCACTCCAGCTAGACTAGCTGGGGCCCCTTGCACTTGCTTTTGCTGTTTAAGGGTTTCAAATGAGATCACTGTGGTTTTATTTATGTATACAGTTGGCAAGGCGGGGGGCACTGGCAGCCATATAAACTCTGGGGCATCTTCATCATTTTGCATTAAGCTGGGGAGACAAGACAGCTGGGATTTGTGGCTTGGTGCGTGCAGCTCCTTTTTATGGCTTTTGCATGATTTAGGCAGAGCTGGGCTTGTGGATGGCAAAACTGATGCAGGGGGAGGGTCTTCAGTTTTACTTTTGCAGTTTCTGTTGATGGCAATAGTCATAAATATCATGGTGTTTTGCAGTGGGGCTTCAGCTTTCGTGTATTGGTGTAGAGAATACAAATGTCAGCAAGTAGTGTAAGAGCAAACCCTTTTCCAAGGCAAGCATTTGGGCCAGAGAGTTGGAAAAAATTGCCTGATGGATGTTAAACCTCTTCCCATTTTATGGCAGGCTGAGATTAAACCTGCAGACTCTCAGGTTCAGCAGCTGAGCACAGAACTGAACGATTTCTCCTTCTCACAAGTACCAGGGATTTCCTTCTCTTGGGAGCAGCGCTGGCTCCCTGGGAGCAGCCGCCCTGTGTGCACAGGGCCTGAGCTGGGAACCTATGAGGGTGACGTGGTGGAAGCAGGATAGGGCCCATAAGGATGAGGTGAGACTTCAGCAAGGGCTTTCCTAACCTAGAGAGGGACAAAATATCCTTCCTGTACCTGCTTTTTCACCCCATTAAATCACACCACAGATCAATAGCAGACAATTACTCTGGTGGCTAGTGGCTAGTTCATGAGATTTTTCTTTATTACCACTTCAGCTCAAGTGCTCCCACGGAGGAAAAAGAATGAGACTAATTTAATTTCTCTCCTGAACAATGATTACCTGGGTATGTAAACCTTGTCGCCAGACACACATCTCCAAGTGCACAAGTGTGAAAAGCACTTCTGGCTTTTTGGTGAAGCCTCTTGCATCAGAACACTTCAGCTCCCCTGGCAAACTCCTAATGGCAAGTACAGCTCAAAGGCTTCAAAGCTACTATAGCAGTGACAAACCTAACACTGCAATTAAAGAGGGGTTTCTGGAGGAGATGTATTAGTGCCTAAAAACAGCTGTATGGTGCTGTGAGGCACAGAAGAAAATGGCAAGTGCTGGGGGGCATGGCAAGCTCTTTGGCAGCAGGAAGCAGGCAAAACTCGGCTCCTAATTCCTGAAGAAACCTTGATGTCCTTTTATGTCCTAAATAAGATTTTTTTTTTTTATGCCTACTGAAGGGTGTTTTTCTTGCTTCTCGGTGTACTTGAAGCCTTTCTCTAGTTGTTCTGTTGACCTCTGGAAGCAGGAAAGAAAAATGTTTCTGTACCACCCTGAAGGCTCAGACCAAGCCGCTTTGCTTTATTTCAGGTGTGCAAATACCGGCGTGCACTGCACGGCCTCTCCCCGGCTGGGGTTCCTGCTGCAGCTCTGGCACAGCTAGGAAGGCAAAAGCACTTCCACCAAATAGTGCTCTGAGATTTCCTCCCCCTTCTGTCTGCCAGCATCTCCCGAGGACAGATGATGTTTAATAGCTCTGTTCTCTGCCATTACCTTCATTCTTTTTTGTGTGTTTGTATTTGAGCACGCTCCATTTTCACTGTAGGAAGCTCTTTTCCTTGCTCCCGCATGTGTTGCCCCTTGCAGCTCTGCTTCCTTAGCAGTGAGCAGCTGTATCCTTCCTCTCTGCTTTTTCTTTTTTTAACTTTACTTATTAATTACTTCACACAGCACCCAGCTCCCCACACTCTCTGACCTGCCTGTGACCCCAGACCTTCAGCCTGTGATTCTTGCTCCTTGCCTCCTCCGAACTTGTCTCCTGTTGCCACTGATGCCCCAAACCCAGCCACTTATGCATGTGTTGGTGAGACCTGCCACGCACCAAGCCAGTGAAATATAATAGGTAGATTTTCTGTTGCATGTTTGTGAATAATAGTGGCACAGATTTTGATCTTTCTCCCAATGGTAGTGTCACTCTACCCTGAGGTGATACCAGTGGCTTCTCCAGTTTTAGGACATGATTTAGGCTCTGACTTAACAAAGCACCTTGTTAAAGTTGATCAGAAGAGTAAATCCATCCCTTTACTGATTGCACTTCAGGTTGGGGTGCCTGAACTGCACAACACTGCCTTGGGGAAGTCAGTGGCCAGAACTGCTGAGCTTCTGCCCTGCACACAGTGCAGCAGCGTGGTTTGTCCTTCCTGCTGCATGGTTTGTCCTTCCCTGCTCAGAGGCAGCACCCAGCAGCTCAGGGATCTAGATGGGGCTGCAATAGTCCTCCTTGACCATCAGACCCCCTGCACAGGGCTGAGTGGGATTTTGCTTGTGCGTTAGCAGCACCCATAGGTTTGCAGGCTTGAGGCTGAGGTTCAGCCACTGGTGCTTTTTCAAAGCAGACCAGATGAAGGTGTGATGATACCCATAAAGCAAAATAATTCAGTCGCCTTATTTGCATGTGTCTGATGCGAGACACACCAATAAACAGAAGAAATGTTGGATAAAGACCAAAGGAGTTTGCAATTAACACATTAAACAGATCTGCTGACTGTAGGATCAAAAGCAGAGTAGGAAACGGAACACCCATGCAATGTGACCGTGGCTTTGTGTTGGTGATTTGAGTTACACTGACTTTAAAGGCCCATAGGAAGCTGATGCTGCCTTGTAAACTCCCTCTCCTTTCATGTAAACTACTTCCCACAGTCTGGCACCAAACAGATAATTTTCTCTCTCCTTCTTGTCTTTTTGTAACTGCATAATCTTCAGGATCTGATTTCTGCCTTTACTGTGTACTCCCTCACTGCTAAACAAACTTCTGTCCGTGTGCCAGGCAGTATTTTGTTGACAAAAATCACTTTGTCACCAGAATTATGTACATGCGCTTGATGAAATGCCTTTAAGTGACAGAATGCTTTTAGTCACATGAATTTACTTGACTAAATGATATTAGGTGGATTAAACCAAGAATTTCATCCAACTCATTCCTCTAAGGAAAGAATTTCATTGATCCTTACTGAAGTTGGAGAGACCTTCACAGTCAAATATATTTATTCAAGAAACAAGTCTGCCATGGCCTTAAAAGTGCTGCAGCATGACAGAAAGATGCAAGGGAAAATTCTACTGGGGCTTGACGAGCTCAATAATGCAGTGGGGTTCAGGACTGAAGTTTTTCTGTGAGATGTAGCACTAAGTATGACTTGGGTTTCAGACACCGTGTCTCTGTGATCGTCATCACAAGGGATGAGACTTTTTTTACCATATGACTCTCATGATAGAAAATGGGCATCTGGCAAAGACAATATTTTTTTTTTCAGGCATTGGGAAGAGGATGTCAACAAATGCAAAAATCAGAATAATCAAATACTGTCAGTATATTTTTTTTCCACCTTTTCTTTGAGATTTTTCTATTTTGTTATCAGCTCTCCTGAATGTTTTCCTAGTGCAGACTTAGCTCCTGCTCAGTAGGTAGCAATGCTCAAGCAGGTCCATGCTCTGCTTGTCTCTTTTGCAGCACCTTTAACTTGCTTTGCTTGGTGGTAGGAGAAATTGGGTTTTGGGGGAAGGAAGGAAGGAAAGAATCTCTCGTTCTTCGTACCCAAAGAGGTCACAGAGACTGCAAACGCTGCTTGCTTTTGTGTATGGCAATGCCTAATGATATGCTGACATCTCTTCTGCCATTAGAAAGCCTTGATTACCCTCTTGGGTAATTCTACAGCTGCATGATGGGTGAAAAGGGGTTCCCCAGCATTAATCTCTGGTAGGAGCTTACATACAATTATAATTAATAATAATGACACAAATTATTATTCCTAGTGTATCTTTGGCTGTGTTCAGACAAGGTTCTGAAAGCGTTTTAGACAAAAGGATACAAACCAATCACCTGTTCAGCCTGAGTCTGTCTCATGCCAGTGTAAGGCAGTTGAGTTGAAGCATTACTCTGTTTTTATCCCAGGGCACCAAATTCAGAGAAGTCAAGACATAAGGGTTATATGCCCATTATTCCTCTTGTGATTGCAGAGCCCGGGCAAAACCACCTGTAAATTCATTTAGGCAATTATGCCCCTTGCTAAAATTTCTGGCTTGTGACTCATTGCTGGTGCTTCATCTAACAAAGTGTTATTTTTCTAATTGCTTTTTTTTGGTGTTTTTGGGTGGGATTTTTTTTTTTTTTTTTTTTTTTTTTGCAGCTCCCTCAGGGTTCTCAGTGGCTGGGCAGGGGAGGTACTTCCCTCCTCTTCACAGTGGCTGGGCGGGGGATGCGTTTCCATAGCCAAGGGGTGCACAAGAAATTGATGCTGCATTAGTTAGCTGTTCCCTCCCAGACCTGCAAGTCAGTATTGTTATAATTAAAACATGGAAAATGCCATCAGGTATGTTTGTGGAGTAAAAAGCCCATTAACTTTAAGTCTACTATTGAGTAAAGACAAATGTATATATGGTGTCAGAGCTGGTGCTGATTTCTGTTAGGGTGGGTTTTTTTCCCTTTGCCAACTGATTTATCTCTAAAATAAACAACCAGTGTTGAAATTAAAGCACACTAATATAGCTGATTTGTAAATAAAGGGGAGAGTTAGCCAGACAGAGCAAAAACATAAATAGAGACCAAATGTTATAATATAATGAGAGACGATGCTCCTGTTTAGAAAAGACTATTATCCTCCTGCATGCTCGTGGTAACAGAGTGGTAGGCACATGGGGTGGTGGTATAGCAGAAGTGCTATTGCCTAATACTGCAAATGTTGAGATAAATCTGTTATTTGAACACTTGTCAATTATAAAAAGCAATTTGAAGATCTGCAGCAATTACCCACTTGAAGGGTTTGCCTGGAAACCGTTCTCAGAAAAGTTTACTTTGAATTATGCAGCAAATTTTCTGCCAGGCCCTAGGAGAGTAAGAAAAGGAGTCAAACCATCCATAACTTCCCCTGAAAAATATCCAAGTGTGTGGAAGTGGTTAGAGTTTTTAATAACTCACAATACAGAAATGGAAAGGCTGTGGTCATAGTCACGTAATTTAGGGGACGCGGCTGAGTGTTTCTGCTCCCCCAAAAGAAAAGCTTGTGGATATTAAGATGGAGATTATTCAGTACGATGCACTTGAGCCTCACAGGGAAGAATTAATTGACACCTAGACGTATTGGGGGTAGGGACGGTGACAACATATGATAAATGAAACACGCAGCAGTGAGAACAGATGTATGCTGAAAGGACAGCATGATAAATGTGCATCTTGATATTTACAGTGCCTGAGAAAATGCGCCTGATCTGATACAGGTTGAGTAACTACAGTCATGTTTGAGTACGGTGGTGACTTGATTGATTTAATTAGCTCTCATTAATGGCATTGAAGATAGTTCAACAACAAGCAATGGAGAGCCTCACTGAAGTGTTGCATGTTAATTGCTTGATGATTTGTGTTATGGGACAGCACTTTTGCATAAGTACAAATTAGAAGGTGAGCTGTTTGGAAACACTGATGTCTACCCTTACTGGGAGCAGGGGCTGTGTGAGGTGAGACTTCTGCCTGAGCTGGCTGCATCGTGCACCTTCCCCGTGCCAACGCGGGCTCTCTGTGCTCCATGAAGGTTTATAACCTTTAACAAGGCTCTGGCTGCACTCTGCAGGGCTCCTTCTCCTCTCATTCCCCCCTCACGTGAATAGAAGGGACCTTGCAAATCAATATCCTCATCAAAACTTATAAATTATTCTTTTGATCTACACTGAGGAGTGAGTGAGCTGGCCCAGGGAAAATTAAAGCAGCCCCTATGGCTCAATCTACTCAAATTTTTTTTTAACCTTTCTCATAATAGCATTTTAAAATTCAATTTGGTGCTCTTGAACCAACTGCAAAATGGCAAGGTTTGGTCAAACAAGCAAATTTCCTTCCTATGTTTTTTAAATTTTATTCAAGAAGTAGCTAAACTTGATATTGCCTGGCTTAGGTGAGAGTTACCTGCCTTTGCCCTGGACTTCACCGCTGTTTATAGCTCTCCATGTCTGACCTGACATTTTCAAAGCCCCAAATCTGCCTCAGGCTGGGCTGTTTGGAGATATCCTTGCTGTCTCAGGGAGCAAGATAAGGATGAGAGAGTATGGTCTGTGTAGTAAGCTGGTTGCAAGAGGTATTTATTTTCCTCTTGCCCAGGTGAGGAGGGGGAAGCGGGCTGATGGTGAACACAGAAGATGGAAACATGGGATGGCCCAGAGGGACAGCTCTGTGGAGGCTGGACATGGGGAGCAGCAGGAGCTATATGGCATTGCCTGATCCTGCCGTACCTGCAGTGCAGAGGTTGGAGGTGGTGGCATGTACTTGCTAGGATGTAATCACCAAGGGGGTAATATAATTTAAAACAATTGGTTTTGAGTGGGTTAAACCCATCCAGGCTAATCATAATTCTAGTGTTGTGTTTCCTTTGTAGGCTTTGCTTTGGTAACCTTAGGACTGTTTAAAGAGGGGTTATTTGTGGATGGTGTTCATGACAGAAACCATGATAAGATACCCACCCCAGCAGAGTAATTCCCATGCAGGGTGTGCATTGCAATTGCATTGTGCATCACTTGCTTCTTCTTGAGTTTTATTTCTCTCTCTTTTTGTTGTACATTGTGTACAATACTGCACCAGCTAGTAGGAAGAAAATTATCCCAGAGAAAACCAGAACAGGACCCCAAAATGGCTTTTGTGGATAAGGATTCAGAGCCAGCTGTGAGCACAGTGACTGAATATTGCAAGGGCAGAAATGCACAGGCTGGTTGGATTAATCTTTCACGACTGGATGAAGCCCAGAGGTGCTGTATGCTAGGTTTCTGTCCTGAATGGGGTCTTTCCTTTGGGAAACAGTTTAAGACACCATCCTCAGTGACTGAGGTTTCAAGTGCTCCAGTTTTGGGACAACTGGGAGCCGTTTGCGGGCTGGGCTCAGTGTCCCTTGCCCACGTCTTATGCACTTGGTGCTCTCTTTGCCTACACCAGGCTCTGTCTTCTGTGGGATGGTAGGAAATCCCATGTGACTACTCACGTCCAATTACAAGGTGGCATCATACACATGTACTTGAGAAGAGCTGATGTAGAGAAATTAACCGTACAGCTGCCCTGACTGGTGAGGGGTGCTTAGAAATGAAAAGCTGTGTTTAGGAGCTGGCTCAGCGGTCTCCTGGCAGAGCTGCTGCCTGTGAACAGCACATGCTGCCAGAGGACCTAGGTGAAATGCAAACTGTACTTCCCAAAATAACCACTTTTCCTCACCTTTTTTTCTTTTTTCCACTCCTGACTCTGTGCTCAGAGGTGGTGGGGGAAGTGAGGCGTGTGTACTGGTGTGTGTTCTCCGTGCTCTTGGGCTTCAAGGCTTTCTGGACTGGAGAGTGTATCATGTTCAACTCTTACCTCTTTTGTGCTTTTGACCATGCAACTTTCTACATATATCATGGGAAACATTTTTGCACTGTGAGGAAGAGGCTTGTGTAGTCGCCTAACAAGTTGTTATTAGAGCTAAACCAGGAGACTTAGGGTACAGGGACAGAGCTGGCATGTGCTGGTGAGAGGCATTTGAGAGTTATGCCTCTCCAGACCTAAAGGAGTGACGCCTCCACCTTTGCATGAGGTTTGGAAGAGTGGCTGCTGCTTCCATGGGACTGAGGGAATGCAGCTATTTCACGGGCAAGAAGAGACACAAAATGGCACTTGTCTTGGTGGCAGAGAGAAATCAGGTTCTGTGTTTACGAATGCAGTGTGGAGTAGTCTCGTCTTCTGTAAGTTATACCTTCTGATTACACAGGTCACTGAACTTCATTTAACCTGTAGCTTTGGGAATGTGATGGCATTAAGAGAGAGCTCAGAAAAGAGTTTCTCGCCTTGAAGAAATTCATAGAAGTTGACCTGGTTTGCCCTGAAGTAAGGCAAATAAAGATGAAAATGATGAGTTTTTGCAAAGGCAAAAGCACTGTGTTTTCAATTTCTTGTAGCTTTTTTACTCCGTTGGGTTGTTTTGATATTAAGATTAAAGTGACTCAAATTCCACAATTACTTCCCAGAGGTTATTTCTGTTGAGTGCACTTTTTCAGAGGAGAAACCCACATGACTGGAAACTTCCCACTACATCTAGAGGCTACCAGCTTATCTGTGTTGGGAAGGACAATAAAGCCTCATCATTGTCTCACGGTGCATTGATCCCCATGGCAGCGGGGCTCGGCAGCGTTCCTATGTAGCCATGAGCTTGGGTTGGCTGAGTTTTGGGACAGTGAGGGCAATCGACCAGCATGAACTAGGAATCTTTCACATTTTACTATTTCAAAGACAAAATGCTTGGGTATTGTTAGATTTTTCTTTTTTTTTTTTTTTTTTAATGCTTTTACCAATGCCACCTTTCTTGTGCAAAACAACAGGATTTCTGCACCAAATCCACTCTGGAAAAAAACCTGCATCTTTGAGTAACACAGCTGAGTTTCCTGAGGTGTAACCCTTTCTCAAACAATTCTTTTCTAAAATACAGTTGTCTGGTTTATAGATTTGATGAGGAGATAAGGTACTGCAGATGGCTGCTTTACTCCCTGTGCCCCTTCTTACAGCTAGCATGAATGCTGTGCTTTTCCTGAAATTGTCTCTAGTCCTGTTCAAATTCTATGGAGAACTTGTTTTAATAATAACTTGTCTAAAGAAACAAATTTCATTATCTAAGAACAAAAGGGACTCTGACTTTTAAAATATACAACCTGCCCATAAGACACACAGGCACCCTCTTTGAGCAGGAAGGGTAGAATCCTGTAGCTTCTGACTTGATGAAGATATTTGAGACCTTGGCCTTTAATGCTGTTCAAATATTGGTATTAAAAGCACTCCATTGATGTTCCAAGGTTAACAAAATTCTTTGTTACTGTTGTGGAGAGAGGCGTCGCTCATCACTTTGTCAGCTGTATCTGGGGAGTTATTAGCAGTTTTCATTAAACCAGAATTTAGGATAAGCAAGCTGCAGCAGTCCAAGCTTAAATATCAACTAGAGGTTGTTTGGGAGCTGATATTGTATTTTTTGGTCACATAGGTGTAATAACTTCACTTCTGAAAGGAGTGTGTTGTAACTCGATAGAAACTCAATGCACAAACTAGCATGGATGAATGGTGCTTTTTGACCGAATTAATAAAGTCCTTCAGCTGTCTGCAGATGAAACGCGTAAAAGAAGCCTGAGTAAAAGCCCTTAATTTCCATTGTTATGCAGAAAACCATCAGGGGACCAAAAGCATATATATATCTGCCTTAGCCTGCTCTCTATTATAAATAGGAATGTTGTATCTGCATTCTTTGTCCTTCAAGACATCAAGACTTTCTCTCCCTTTGGAGAAAGAAGGTAACTGGCCTTGTGAATGAAGGTGACTTCTTCCAGGCTGTCAGTCACCTAGTGCTGAGGCTTCATGGCCTGTTTTTTCCTCTTCTTTTATAGGATAGTGAAAATTTAAAACCCCAAACTTTTCAGTAAAGTAGCTCTTAGTTTGATATGTGTGAAGCTGGTTACAGTGAGGACCTTGCCTTGTAAGTTTGTCTGGATTTTTTTCTAACACTCTTGTTTGGACACGTGTATTTGCGTTTTGTTTTGGTTTTGTCTCAAATCCTGAAATTTAGATGAGGATGAAGATGTGCTTTCACCATTTCCCATGTGAATGGGTTCCTAACAGCTTTACAGAACTAATAATAGCCGAGCGTGGAGGCATAGCTCGGAGCAGCACAGAAGGAGACCAATTGAAGAGGAAAGAAAAGCTAAGAGCTGCAATTCTACAAAATAGGTTCTCCCTTTACATTAGACGCGATCTGCGTCTTCGGGCAAAGCTTTTCACTTGCTGCAGACACAAATCTCAGCTAATTCTTGCTGCTGTGCTAGCAATTTTACTGCAGTGGCAGAGCTGATGGAATTGCTCAGCAGTAGGGTGCGTGGCTTCCCACCAGCCTCGCTGCCCCAGCCATAAAACACACTTTTCCTTTCTTCCTGCTGAGCCTTGAGCCACTTTGGAAGGGTCTAAAAGAAATTGGTGTGGTGCTGCGCCTTAACAGCACCAAGGCTGCTGTAGTTGCTCAGTCTTTTGCTTGTGCAAGCGAGAGCTGTTTGTAACTGTGGAGGAAGGGCAGCAAATTTTAGCCTGTCATTCCTAGTTTTAGCCTTTGTCCCAGAGTTTTAGGAATAACCACAGCTTCTAAGCTGGAGTCTGCTCTCTGTGATGCCCTTGTGCCCTCACAGCTTCGAGTGACTGAACCCACCTTGGTTCAGCGGTCTTGCTCCAGAGGATGTCCTAGCTTTAACTGTGGCTCATTAATAGGTTTAAGAGATAAAATATTGCCCCAAACTTATTCCACAGCTCCTGAGAAACTTAGAGTTGAGTGCTTTTTATGAAGCCTTCTTGCAATGCCCCCTGTACATAGATCAGAGCTGCTTGGCCCTGGTTACATCTCGCTGGAGAGGTACTTGATCAATGACAGAAGCGGTTGGTGTCAGGGATGCTGGCAGGTAAAGGCGTCACACTGTCATCCAATTTTTGACTAAGGAAATACCCTTGCTAGGAGAGCTCGCTGAGAGCACTTAGATGCTCATTGCCCACTGTCAAGAAGCCAGCTTCTGGGTTAAGAATGTGACAAAAAACCGATTGAAAATCACGGCAGGGCTGGCCTGCAGAGGGGGAGCCGGATGGCGTTAGCTCAGTGCAGCAGTGCTGTGCCTTCAGCAAGCAAGAGGGGAAAAGGCATTTGCTCTTGCCTTCACAGCGGGCTCTTTCTGAGCATGGCAAAGCTCATAGTTTGTTGTAATTAATGTATCGTTAGCTTGTAATTACCGCAGTCACCTAAATGTTGGTGCTTCTGCCCTCTCTGGGCTTTCCATTTAGAGGAGCCTGGAAAATGTGAAAATGAAACTTAGCAATGGATCACAGTAAAAAAATCTCAAGCCTCAGAGGAAGCTGGATGTTTGAGGTGTGCGTAGAGGTGTAGGGTCAGTTGTTCTCCCCAGGGAAGTATATGCTCAGATCTGCTCTGAAAGAGGCAAACAAGAATACTTAGCATTGATCGGCACTAGATAAATTTCTGGCCTTGCTAAAGGTAACATGGCTTCATAAGGCAGATGCTTGTTCACAAGTTGCGTTGCAAAATGAGTAGGCAGAGGAGAGGGCTCCATCCGATCTGGCAGAGAGAGCGAAGCGACTCAGTGCCAGGGTGCGTGGAGGAAGCCTGAGCATTTTTTTCACAGCTGCGAAAGCTTGGCTGTTGGGATCATGGGAACACGCAGCTTTGGCTCTGCTTGTTTATAGAGGCAGCAGCAAGAAGCGTGTGAATTCTGTATGCTTCAGTGGCCAGCTTAATTGAAATCTATGATAAAATACAAATTAACAGAGGGGAAGTGGTCCTTGTTGTTCCATCTGAGGAGTTTGCTTCAATTTTATTATCCAAGATGATTTCACAATCATCTTGTGGCCACGTCCCTTTCTAATACCAAGTGAAGGGTGAGATCCCAGTATCCATGATGCAGATAAACAAAAACCTCTGATGTCGTGGGGTCAGAGAAATGTTTTGGAGAGAGGGCAATGATTTTAATAACTGATGTATATATATTTAAGAAAATAGTGATAATTCTTTTCACAGAACATGCAAAATTGCTCCAACAAATGGCATACAATATCTGCCTGGTTTTGCTTATAATTAAGAAGCCCAGTGCTGCTAATTGGACAGATATGTGGGAGGCCCTAACTCGACAGTGCACTCGTGAAGCCCAGTGTGTGAGAAGTTCCTGTGAAGCCACAAAGAAGATGTTCCTTTGACTACAGAGGGATATACTTAAGTGCTTTTCTGGAGAGAGGCCATCAGGAGTCAGATGTAAGGACTCAGAGAAGCAAAGCTGTTAGAGCGGTAAAGCTCCTTTAGTTAATGGTCTTACAGAATGGGATCCTAATTTCATGAATAAAGATAAGAATTGGAAGCAGGATGCTTGCGGCCGAAGGAACAGGGCTCTGCATGTTTCTCAGCAGAGGCACAAGCCCAGGGTTATCACACTTTTCTTTTTGTAATTAAATTTTTTTAGCTTACTACATGCCTTAATGTTAAGGGATAAAACTGTCTTGCTCGGCTCACTGCTTGTGAGTTCTGGGGGAGAGGTGAGAATTAATCCTGTCCCAGGTTATTTACTGGAACAACAGAAATTTTTATTCTGTTATTCAAGCAGTTGTTCTCTTCTTATGAGGTTGAGAGAGGCTGAGATGCATTCAAGAAACAGGCTGTAAAGATGGCTGTCTAATTTTATTGGTCCCGTTTGAAAAATTACATTCCCTCATCCCCTCAAAAAAGGGCTGTGATCTCAGTGTCCTCCCACTCGTCATGGGCAAAGTAGCCGGCTTTGTACAGCGGATAATCACAATACTGAAGCAATAATATTTCATCCAAACTTGCAAGGGGCCTTCGGCTGCCCAGGAAAACAAGGGAGCTGCAGTCAGAGGTTTTCCACCTTCAGCAAAGACACAGCTATGCAGGCTCTCTGTGACTTGGAATTTCAGTCCATCTGCTAAAATAAAGGGACTTCTGAAGAGATATATTTATTTTTATTTTATATTTTTTTAACCTGGCAAGCTGGAAGAAATGGCATCCACAGCTAGTTGTCCTCAGGGGGCGGCGGAGAGGGAGAAAGCTGAAAAACAGAGACAGGCATATGTGTCACTAAATTAATGTACCTGCTCTGCTGTGGGATAGTCACATCAGTGTCACTGCTGTCATCTGGCACCACCGCGGGCATTAAGTGAGAACGAGCCTGTCACAGTTCATTTACTAGGCTTTGATGATGGATTTGGTGAAATCATTGCCTGGGATGATGGACTCTTCTCTTGCAGAAACAGCAGGAGAGCAGGTGATGGGTCCAAACGGTGCAAAGGGGGCAATTTTAATCCCTGGGGGAGAAGCAGAGCTGGACAGGGATCCTTGCCGTGGTCAGGAAGGGCTATAGAAAGTCTGCAGGATGCTGTAGCAGCTTGGTACAGCATGTGGGTATTCCCCTCTGGGAATAAACCCTAGTTACCAGAGGTCTGGTTCAGGATAAGTGCAGAGAAGCCCAGAGTTCCAGCAGTGCATTTTAGGGAGCTTCACATTAACTTCCACTCATGGGTGGACTTCACTGCTTCCAGGAAAGCATGGGCTTTAAAATAGAGAGAGATCAAACCTCCAAGGATGCATAAATAATGTGTGCTGTTTAGTACACAGGAGAGAACCTGACACGGATCCTGCAAAATTACCAAGAGTGTAAAGAGGGCCTATAGCTCTTGGAAACTCGGTGAGTGATTCAGTGGGGTTGGGCTGAACAACTGGATCTTGATGCATTTGGATTCCCAGCCTTCCTGGAAATCAATGTCAAATGTACCCTCTGGCATCTGAAATACTTTTAAAATCTGACCCTAAATGTATTTATCCTGCAGGAAGTGTCTGAGTTGCAATCAAAACGTGGAATTTATGACAAAATCTGTCCTGTGGCAAAGCATTAATGCTGCTCACCCTGAAATTAATAGTGGATGCAGCCCTGGTTATACTGTAGAGAGAACTGGGATATGTTTTTGACATTTTTCTTCTGAATAAAATAACTAGGTATCCCAATCTCCATAGAAAGTCTTTCTGGACTATGTTGCCAATAGAATTACATAATCAATAGCCTGAATTTGTTTCAAGAAGCAGCATTTGGTTAGTGTCGATGTGTGGCGGGGCACAGCTATGCCTGTCTGCACAACTGTTGTCCTGGTTTCTCACCATTCAATCATTGCCTGCTGTACCATGGGTTTTGTCTGAGATCAGAGACAAGCTTTGCATCATGTCCCCCACTGGGACAGGCAGAGAGCTGTTGGCTTAGCAATGCCCTGGGTGTTGTCCTGCGAAACCTTCTGGTGGGCTGTAGCTACCTGTTTTGGATGTCCCTTCACATCCTTCTCAGAGCCCTGCCGGGGCCATGCTGGCCTGTGGAGCAGCTCCCTGTAAGAGCTGTTCATGTCTCCAGCCTCTCTCCATCAAGAGGTAGGACCCACTCTTTTGGTGCAGAGCCAGCAAACACAGCACTATTAAAACTAATTAGATAAATATATATGTATTTTGTAATCAGGCAGTTAATTATGGCTTAGGGAACAGATGGCGGTCCCTGGCATTTACTGTATTCATAGCTGTTTTAAACTGAAGTGTATGTATTGCAGCTAATTATGACTCAAAATATGTAGGTAATTGTGAACTTAGCCCTTTTCTCATCACATGTTATTCATCTGAAGAGTGCAAGTTGCTTTTGGAGATATGTAGGTAAGGTCCCTGTGGTAACACCTCTTTCCTCCCCTCTCCGTGGTTTGGATGACAGTGCCTCTGACTTGTTACTAGTGCTTTTTCATAGGAGAGCTCAGGCAATAATTTAATTTTTTTCTTTAAAAGATTATGAAATGTTTAACTCAGTCTTCTTAAAATCCAGATGGGTGGTACAGAAATAGTGAGTCCTACTACTGCTGGAAAAATATGGAGATAGGAGCTCTTCAAAACATCTAAGAAACATTTGGTTTCTTTCCAATGTCATCTGTAAAATCACTAACACCTGTGAAATGTTATATCATCTTCTCACACACCCCCCAAGCTGGAGTTTCTGTTGGAAAAAAAATATTTGCAGGACTCTAGAATAGGAAAAGTTTGAAAACCAATATGGAAAATGAGGAGACTGAGTTTTGGCTTCCAACACGCAGTGCACCTTCCATGTACTTTTCAGGGCCTTTTCCTCAGCAGGAGAAGGCCATCCTGAACCTGGAGCGTTTTGTGCTTTCTTCAGTGTCAAACTAGGATGTCATCAGGTCTAACTTAATTTGAAAGTGTGAAGGGTGCTCATTTCAAAAAGGGAGAACAAGTGAGATACATATGAAATGTCAGAGGGACATCAATCTATGTGTCTAATGGTGGGATTTTTTTCTTAGCAATTAACTTCTAAGGCATTTTGTTCCTGCTTGAATTACATTTTCAGAAAGGAAGAAGGAAACCCAGCATTGCATCCTGAGGAATATCATGGTTTCTGGCCTTGGTCATAAAGTTTCAAAAGACTAGAATAAATCCATAGGTGCTTACCAGACCAAAACCTCAGCCACAGCATAAAGCTCCTTGTAAGGAAGGAAGAAGTTAGATCAGAGGCCACTGTTGTCTTCAGCTGGTGTGATAACACCTAAAATGATGTGATGTAAATTTTTTTTTGAGCTTTTTTTAACAGAGTTCAAGACTGAAAGTGTATATGTGAGTATGTCTACCTGTAGATGTAGCAGATTAAATCCCTTAAAACTTGTAGATTGTGGCACTGGACACCTAAAAGCATCTATTGCAGAAACGGTTTATGAAGTTCATACTAGTTCTTTATTTAATTATTCAGTTTATACATTCCCAAGGTAAACTGTATTTTTGCCTCCTATTGCTCACTATATATATGAAATGTTTTCTTTATCTAAATAGCTTTAGAAATTTTATAACAGCTTGCCTAAAATTCTGAGAAAGGCAGGTGATGACTTTTTCTTTTCTATTCTTATATCGTGATGGAATAAGCAGAATATTTGGGAACATAGTCCTTATAAATACAGTCAGTTAGGTTCATGTTGATATATTCATTTTCTGATGACAGGCTGTCATATAAGTAAAAAGAATATTGGTGTGGTGTCCCATGTGCAGTAAGCACTGAGATCTAAACAGTGAAACAACCTGATTTCAGAAAAGCAACATGTCTTTGGGTTTGGGTTCCCCCGACCCCACCAAGAGCAGTAGCATTAAATTTAAAATGTTTTGTTTCGAAGTCTGGACTTGAAAAATGTTATTTTTCATCTAGGTTCTCTTGATAGAAAAAGAAAAAAATAATAAAAAGTGGTGTTTTCCCCATAGCTTGACATTTTCTGTCAAACTCATTAGTTCTGGTGGTAAAATTATATTAAAGAAAGTGGTCATTGTTTCCAGTAGAGCAGGTAAAAATAAAAGGATCCTGGGGTCATGCGAGAGCTCTTTGTAGTCTGGGTACTTCTAATGGTGAGTAAAATAAGAAATGGTTCCTGAAGGGGTCCACTGTGCATTGTGTCAATTAAACAATAAAAATAAGTACAGGAGTCACTGTTGTCATAACTAGGCAAAGACTTCAAAACTAAAAGCATGTTCCTTTGGCATTGCTGTTGCCAGAGTTTTAGGTAGACAGATCTTTGCAGCCCCCAGCTGCCTATCAGCATCCTCTATTAACTCGAGCTTCTCTGCATTCCTAGTGCTTTCGGAGCTCTACCAGAAGGGTACTTCTCTCTTTCATTTTGCCCAGCTTTGTCCCCTGTAACCTTATCAGCAGCATAGAGAAAATCAATTGAATTATACTTGTTTTGGGGGGATTGGAAAATAATGGAAGCAGCTCTTATGGATGTGACACAAAGGCTGCATCCATTCATCCCCGAGGCACGATGAATGGAGGTGCGAATTGATTTTGACTACTCTACCTCCAGAGCCAAGACTTCAGCAGAAATCTTACAAAATAAGACAAATTGCATTCTGCATTGTATAGAATTATATTCTTTGTTCTTTAAACGCGGTTTATGCTGAATAACACCCAGGCAGGTTATAGGATTAGAGAACTCCTTGGGAATCCTGGTAGTTTTGGATGGTCTGGAAGGGGGTCAGGGAAATTGTAGTCTGATGCGTGCTGTCAAATTTGCCTCCTGGGTGGTTTAGCAACAAGTCCAGTGAGGTCAGCCTCCTTAATTTAACAACTATGTTGTGTAATGCTTCTGTCTTTGTGATTTATCTTTATTTTAAATTATTTTTCTTCTTAATAAATCATAATTTCATTTTCTTTTTATTCAACCAGAACACTCTTTCCATCACATAGAAAAATAAAACTGACATAAGCATTACTATGTTACCACGCAATTATGCTGCAGGCCAGTAGGCACTTTACCTGTACACGGGGATGCTCTAAATTCCCCTGCAATGATCACTTACTTCACATCTTCCTAACCTTGTGATAGACTATGTGTATATATTGAAAATATTAGCTTAATTTGTCTGAAGTTTTTGGCTGGCTGCCATCAATCCTTTTATACTCTATAGTCTTTCTCTTTTGTCTCAGGTTTTTATAAATATCGTATAAGTACATAAATACATATTTAATTGACTTATATATTGAATGCATATCCCATTTACAAGCATTTGTTTTTATCAAACAGATTAAAAACCCTTCAGGGTAAAATATCCAGTATCCCCCAAACTATGTGATACCAGAAACTGGGGAGACAAAACAAATCTAGAATAACATCAGTCAGCTCCTAGCATAGCACATCTGTTTATTGGGAAGTATTTGTAATTGTCTATTAAATTGTTTAGTGAAAGAATGATGAAAAACAGAACTTACTTTATAAGCAAAGACACACGCTTCATCCATAAATTGATGTGGTGCAACTTTTAAGGCCTTTTAAGTGACACCTAGAGCATAGCAGTGAGTGCTGAGGGGGCTTATAACCATTTGTGGTTAGAGTTGATGAAACAATTCACCTGGAATATGTGTATTCTGTATACATAAAAAACCCAAAATAATAACAACTTCAAGAAAATAGGAAGAAACCAAAGCTAAGGCCTCAAAATCAAGTCCTATGAGCACATGAAGGCTTCCAGCTCCTAGTAACACACCCCCTTTGGCCTTTTTTTCCCTCCAGGAAAAACTTGGTCCACTAATCTTGTTCTAGACCTCATAATTTGTTCATTCATAATTGGAAGTTAATTGTTATCACAGTACAAATACTAATAAAATTATTATGCTGTAATGATCATGTCATAAACTCCAGGAGAAGGAAGGGCTATGGACAACCTCATGCTAATCAAAACTGCTGTTGGATTTAGTGCTTCTGTGGCATTGCTAATAACAATAAATGCAAAGTGATGTATCCTGCTCCAGCAGGTAATTATACTCGACTGGGCTGAATTGATTTGCTTTGTGTTCAGTTGAGCTGAACAGACATACAAGTGACATACAAGTAAGTTTATGGCACCTGTCACTCATCCCAAATAAATGTCCTTTTCAGAGATACAGAATTAATTATCTGAAATGCTTCTGATATGGAAGGAAACTAGTTATGGTAGCTCAGGAAATGTAGATTTTTTTTTTTTTTTCTCCTCAATTAGAAGGATCAAGGAATGCGTAAGTGATACTTAATATATATTATATATTGAATCCTTGAAAATTCAAATGAATCTTGAAGAAAGCCTATCCCCATAAATGTGATTTGTGAGATACTTTTATTCTTTCTTATCGTTGGTATTGAATTGCCCAGTACTTGAGAATGCTTCCCTAAAGGGCTCTCTGATTTGTGTCAGCTTGCAAAAATTTAAAAACACAGACTTGTAGCTATGATGTGTCTAAACATCCCTTTTATCACCCTCAGCCTCCGGCTGGGAAGGCGACGCTCCCATTAGTGGCAATCTGTTCCAATCCCAAGTGCAGTTGGAGTTTGCTCTGGGTTTAAGGATGGCTATTGCAAGAGTTAATGTTTGCCAGTCATTTCAGGGAGCTTAACTGTATTCACCAAGGTAATTTCTATGCTCCTCACTGAGTGAATACTTTTTAAAGTTATCTGGTAAGGTTGCAGGGTGTTAGTTACTCTAAAGGATGTCAATCTGTACTTGCTCTGCATGCGGTAGATGCTTTGTGCTATAACCTTCCCCTAACAAGAAAATCAATATTTTAAGTCCCATCCTGCTACGATGTTCAAGTTCACTTTGGTTAGATGTAAATTTTTTTAATCTCCTCTGGAACTAAAAGCAACGGAAGAAACCTTAGCAATTCTGTAAATGGATTTAAATCTTGAAGGATGTGACTTACAGGACAACACATCTTGCCTCTTGTTTAATGCTGAAAAAATATATACACAATATCCTGTTAGGTATTAAAGTGACACAGGCAGCAAGGACAGACTGTCACAAAGCCTGGTCCCATCTTCTCGGTATCATAAGCATACAGGGAAGGAGACAACCCCTTTGGAATTTCTGTAACGGTGTGGTGTTCTGCTGCAGCGTTTTGCTCTCTGCATGGAAGAAATCAATAGATAGCGAGGAAGGACTGTGGGAACTATTTGAGCGGCTTTAGTAGGCATTGATTCCCGCAGCCTGTTTCGTCATGGCAGTCTAAAGAAAGAGCTTGTTTGTTTGCTCTTGGTGCCAGAGCTCTCCAGACAGCGGGTCATAGTGTAGCACTGAGTTATTGCCCTCCTGCTTTCTGCCTTCCTCCTCCTCACACCACTGATATGGTCCATGGGGAGTGAGGAAACTCTATGGGCTGATGGAGTAATATTCTGGCACAGCAAGGACTGCCATCCTGTTTTGTCCTCCGTTATGAAAAAATCAAAAGGAATAAAAAAAAGCAATGCTGGAATGCATTATGTTTCCCTGTGGAGAGGAAGGAGGTAGACCAGGGTGTGAGACACAAAGCTCAGAAAAGTGAGGTACAGACATGCTTTCCTCTTTACAACATAGCTGTTGTGGGAGAGTATCACTATTCTGCCAAAATCCATCCTGTCCCGACCTGACTGTATGAAGTGAGGTACCTGGTAGAAGCCTGACTCCAGAGAAGGTGTTAAAAGCTCCAGCAAAGGGCAGTGCTGCCAGTTAGCCATCCATCACTTGCTTGTTCCTGTTCCCCAACCAGAACAAGTTTTCTCCAGACACTGGCAGAGAGTGTCAATAATTTAAATAGGTTTTGCTGGTTGAACCATGCTCCTGTCAAGCACTGCTGCTCAGATCCTGTCCCTTAACCCGCAGTGTGTCCCTTGGGAAGCCTGGGGCAGACTTTGCATTTGCTGTGGTGTATCTTTCCTGAAGTGGTCTGACCCTGCCCTGAACGTGATTTGAATTATGAGAGGGGTTCCCTCCTCTGCCACTGTTTGTTTGCAAAGGGGACGTGACAGTACTTTTCTTGCCCCTTGCTTCAAATGCTTTTGGCATTTTTGAGCATGACTTTGAGAATCCCAGTGGTGCAGTTCATGAAAATATAACTTACGTGTAGTTGAAAACACCATGTTAACGCGTTACTAAGAACATTCTAATAGAATGACTATTCTGTAAGTGGCCAAGCTCATGTCTTCCTCCAGACAGCTCTTGATGCTAGAAACTATATAATTAATAACCTATTGTCATATATTGCATCAACCAGCTATTTAAAGATGAGTTGAGGTTTTCTCAAGGGAGCAATTCAAGTGATGTTGCAAAGAATTCACCCCTCAGCCTTCCTAGACTTTGAGATTTAATACAAAGTAACCTTGGCTACATGATTTAACCCTTTCAGAGAGGGAAAAAACCTTTGAGTGAGTCCCATGTTCTCCAGAAGTGCCGTCATAGCTGTACACCCTCACCGTTGCCAACAGTGGAGAGAAGACAAGGCCCTGAGACAATTCTTTCTGTAAGCATTAGGCTTCCAAATTGTGAGTGTGAACTAGATTATAATTGGGAGGAAACTAATTTAGTAGTGATTTCTATGAAGCCAGTAGTCCCTGCCTCAATGCCCATTTAACTTAGCACAGTAGGGAGCCTGAAAATATAGACAGTAAAATTCTCCTTTCATAATGGATGAATTAATTTAGCCAGCCTAGTTAATTCAAATGCAAATTATGTGTTGAAAGTGTCCATTATTTATTGCTTCATCTGAGACTGTTTCTCTGTATCTCTCCTTAATTTCTAAAGTGCAGCAGAAAAGTGCTGAGCTACTAAGCACTCTCTTAGACACCAGCCAATTTTAGTACACTTTCAAATGACGTTTGATTTTTATTCTCTGGTTTAAACCTAATTTGGGGATTGTTTATTTGCTTTGACTTGTTTGTGGTTTCCAGCTGTGGAGCGTTTCCACTGCCAAGTAGTTCATTTTCAAGCGAGCAGTTGGGTACCAGCAGGAGGAACAAGACCTCATCCCAGCTGGATGACCAATGCCAACTACATGCTGTATTTTCCTTCAGGCCAGCTTGGAAAGCAACTGTGTGGTCCTGCTCTGTGTATGTTTGCACACATATTTGCACATATGCGTCCACACACATATACTGGCATGTGTAGGAGGCCTCTTGGGTATTTTCCTCTGGGCAATGTTCCCTCCTCCCACCAATATATTTTGCAAGGTGAGAATCTTTTGTGGCTGCATTGTAAGGACAGCCACCAGCTGGAATGTCCTGTCTTCACAGAAGGATGATATCCTTTCATGGAGGTACAGCAGTCCTGCAGTACCGGTGCCAGAGTGACCCCTCTGCCACTTGTTCCCCTAGGCGCTGTCCGTGCGAACCATCAGGGGTAATAAACATTTTATTTGAGAAAAGCATAAGAAAATGAAGGGAGGGACAGAACAAAAGAAAAGAACAGGATATATGAAGGAGGTTGTCTTATTGTGGTATTCTCTCTTTACTTCTTTGGGAACATTGCACCGTAATAACAGAGTGTAGGGCAACTATTGTTTTACCAGCGTCCCTTCCAGAGCAGAGGTTTCCATTTGTGTTGTAGGAAGGTGCATCATTTGAACCATCAGCCATTTGCTCTGGGGGAATCCGTTGCAGACCTCTAATAAAAAGTGCTGGAGGATTCCCACTAAAAGTAAATGGCAGCCAAGTAGGAAATCAGGATGCAATTTTGCAGAGGGTAAGTGATGGTTAAAGTGTTTTGTATTTAACAGCAAGGAAATTCCATTTCCATTCACACTGAACTCGTAATTTTCTTTTCCATGTAGAAGAGGAAAAATGCTGTTATTTTCACCCGGTCAGGCACCCCTGCAAGGACTGCCAAATTGTTTCTTTTCGCATGAAGAACATTTTTTGCTAGATGTGGCTCTCCATTTGCCATTTTCCTCCAACATTCTCCAAAATGTCTGCCTAAAATGAAGTGCTGTGATCCCTTCCCTCACACGGGTAATGAATAATTCTTCATTTAAGATCTGGAACAAAACCCGTAATCTCACTGGCTCTCATGCCTGGAGATGTCAAAAACATAAGGGCCAACATGGAGCCATGCTCCCTGAGCCCTCTAGAAAGCAATCTGAAGAAGACCACCTGAAATACCATTTCTTTTTCTCCACTTATGGTCAAGTAGGGACAGCCTTTCCTTTCAAACAGCATCCTTCTACCCTGTGCACATCACCCAGATTAGATGATGAGGGTCAAGCTGTGCATGTAATGTTGGTCTGCTCCATGTCCTTTCTAGGCCTTGTCTTTTGTGGTTTTTTTTTTTTTTTTGATGTGTTTCCCCAGCACCAATGTTGTTAAGCTGCTATTTCTATTCTGCTAACAAGCATTAGGAAAACATCAAGTCTTAAACATGAGGCAGGGTGTTAAAGGATGGAAGACTGAGAACTTTTTGTGGTCTTCAGGCACTCTGGCATTTCTAGATGTCTTGGATAATGTGGGCTCCTGGAATTTACTTGCAAAAGCACCCTTGATGGTAATAGGAATTTGTTATATTCCTTAGTGTTCATTTTCTAGCTATTTCTTAAACTGGTTGATAATTGTATTCCTACGATGCACTAAACGAAAAATTATCCCAAATGTTCACAGTCTTTTTTTCTCTATTCCGAACTTGCTTATTTATACAATATTTAAAAAATACTTTAGTTCTCATAAACAGGTTTTAAGTTTTCTTATTTAGGTTTCATACAGTAGCAGCAGCCTTGCAGAAATACTACAGGCCCTTAAAAAAATAGGAACTATCAATTTAGCTCAGCACGTTGTTTGCAGAAATGTATCATCTGTTGCTTGCAGCTTTATCTCAGCTGCTGAGGCACAAGGCAGAGAGAAGCACACAGAAAGGAAGGCTGCTGTCGTTCAGCCATCTGAAGGCTCATCTGTGTGGAGACACTTAGCGAGAGGTATCCCTGAATCATTTCCTATGCAGAGATCATAGAATGATTAAGGTTGGAAAAGACCTCTAAGATCATCAAGTCTAACTGCCAAGTTCAGGATAGGGCAAAGAAGCAACTGTTCTGCTTCAATGTGATCCACATTCAAAGGCGCTCTTATTCCAAAATAAACATCTTAATTTAGGTGGAATAGCTGCTGCGATTTAAATGTATATGCTACCTCAAACTGAATTAATTTTCAAGTGTAGACAAGCTTTAAGCACTTGGAGGCTGACTTTTAATTAGTACGGCTGACGGCACCACCACAGAGCTGGTTTATCTTAATGGCAGAAGCTAAACTTCATTAAGTTTTCCAAGCAGCCTAAGAAAATGCAAATAAAACTGAGCTCTTTAAAGGGCTTGTGACTACCTCTGTCATTTTTATTACTGATGTGATTTTCAGCCATAATCCCATCAGCTTCACCTCGTTATTATCTGTGTTGGCTCCGTTCCCGGCTTGGCACCATACCCAAATATTTGAGTGGTACAGCAGTGCTCCTCTGTGAGGATGGCAGAAGGTGACACTATTGTTGGAAACGATGTACAGGCATGGTCTCGAGCAATTCCACAGAGTTCTTCACCATGTCTATGCAAGACAGAGGAGAGTTTAGCTTTCCTGCTTTCTGGGATGTGGACCACACTGTACAGCCATCCACCGAGAAGCTGATGTGGCCCTATCCCTCAGAAAGCCTGTATTTCTGGAAGATAAACACCAATTCTCTAGCGTAACATACTTATGTTTACCTATCATCTTCCTTCAGCTAGGAAAACGAACAAAATAAGCTTGTCTTTGCCCACCAGTGGCAATGCAGTCTCAGGCATCTTTATTTTTTGTGTTAATCAGCAATCCGCAGCTGGTTTATTCAGCAGCCTGAAAAACAGTGTGGCTGTGGTGACCCAGGGAAGCAGAAGGTTGCAGAGCACTTGTAGCTGCAGCAAAAGCAGGGCATCACCCCAGCCTGAAGATTAAAAGCTGCTGGCAGATTTCTGCAGCATGGAGACGGAGTTTTTCTTTTTAATTTTGTATCTGGATAGTGACTTATTTCTATTCTGCTTGTACGCAACAGTTGTTGGGTAAAAAAAAAAAAAAGCTATCAAGAAATATAGCACTGAATATTTTTTTATTTAGTTAGAAGCAGCAGAGTCTTACAGACATTACTCCACCTTCCCTGTATCCCGCTTCACTCTCAGGACTGCCATAAAAGCCAACATGAAACTTCTGGAGCTGGCTGAGCTCCAGGAAATAGCAGGGCCAGCAGAAAATCTATTTTGGGGATGAGAAGGAGACAGATGCAGATGAAATAAAGTCAGTTTGTTATTAAAAAAAAAAGAGGAGGAAAAAAACTGGAAGGGGATAATGTGTTTATGTTTAACAATGATTTTTATTACAAACGTGATGTACAGTGACAGTGTGTTAAATTTCCTCATCAACAGGGGACAATACAGAACAATTTGTGGCAAAAGGAAACAGATGCAATTCTGTCTGCAGCTTTGCACATCTGCTCTGCAAGCCAGCGCTGCTCCTATAATTCTCTAGGAGGGATCCAATAAAAATGATATAAAATTTTATTGTGTTAGTGGCACTAGTTATTAGAGCAAGGAGCCAGAAAGCTTACCCAGGGGCTGAACCTTGCCTGTCTTTTAGTGCAGAGTAGATGATGAGATCGTTGCTGGTAACAGCGATATTGTAGTCAGAAAAAGATGAAATCATTTTGGAGTGCTTAGCGGGCTGGAGTGGGTGGCTCAAAATCAGAGTGGCAAAGCTAGTAAGAGAGTAATGGGCAAAGATGCATCAGAAAGGATGAAAACAATGTTGAGAAGGTATATTAATAAAATTTTAAAAAGGAAACTCCTGAAGTTGTAGAATAAATCCATGGGATGTATCTGTCCCTGCTCTATTATTTGATGCTGTCAGTTTAAACCAGTGTTAAGTTGCCCTAAACTAGGTTCCCTTCAGTGTATCTGATAAACAGATCTCTAGTGTAGGAAAAAAAAAATGAAACTTGACACCCAAAAGCTTCTGTGCACAGAAGCACACAGGAAACCTTGCTGGCTTACAAAGTAGATGAAATTAAAATTTTTCCATATAGACTTATTCTGAATTTAAGCAGCACTAACTGGGGAATGGAAGCAGAGCAAAATGAAGGAGAACAAAACTAGTGGTAGTCTTGTGGTAGTCAGCAGACTCTAAATGCAGTCTAACTGATCTCCCTTAAACACAAAATTCTGGATTAAATCTCCTGAGTGTCCCTTTGTAGGTAGGCCCTGTGCAGCACTTTCAGATGTCCTTGCAATCGCAGGGCAATGCGTTGTTCCTGGGCAAGCTGTAGGTGATGGAGGGAAGTGAGATGTTTCTTGGTATAACAGGGACGCTGTTATCTGACCCGCCTGGTCATTTCTGTTTCATCACGAGCCATAGCCCCAGATTATTTCCACAATACGCTCTCTACAGGTGGCAGTCCAGCCCAAAAGGGGACAAAAAGGATTTATTTCCTGGCAGAAACATGGTGCAGCAATTCTTTGTTTAATCCGTGAGAGCCAGCACTTCGGAGAGTCAGCCGTTAGAGAGCAATTATAGCAAGTGAGGACTGAGAGGGCAACTCTCAATAGCATGACAGTAGCATTAGAGATACAGACATATACTTCATTTCTACACTTTTTTTTTCTTGTGATTGCCTAACTTTCAAAGCCTCTGATTTGAGGCTGCTTAAGAAAGCTATTTTTTCCCAGCATACCTGCTCTGCCCTTTCCAGGGTGCCCTGGGTCAGACAGCTAAAACGGAGAGCTTGCAAAGTTCTTGACCTCATTTAAAGCCTTGGCCTTCATGTTGCAGCCGCTGAGGAGAGGGAGTCCATCTTGCCCCGTCATCCAGCTCCCCTCAGCACCAAGCAGTGACGCCACTGCTCCCCTCAGCACGGTTGCCCCTCACAGGGGCCATGTCCTCAGCTTGCTTGGGCTGAGCTTTTTGTCCACTTCTTTAAGATATTTTCCTGCCTGCCATTTACTGTAGGGTAACAGATCTGAGGGGGAGAGGGAAACAGGGGTGACAGAAGGAGGGAAATGGGTAGCCGCCATTCCAGGAGGTTGAGGATGCTTTGCTGTGAAGGGCTGCCAGCCCGACAGAAAATGGCGGCCACCTCCTCCCCTCACGTCACCTTGCATTGCGTCGCTGTCTCCACAGCCTTCACCACTTGTTTTGGGTCATATCCTCACACACCAAAGCAGCAGGTTTTGCTATTTTTGTGTGCTGTGGCTTTTTCTAGTGTTTAATAACTAAAAAATCCCAGGTGACAGCACCTGCTTTTATTGCGGCGTTTGATGTGGCATACTTGGGAGGGACCAGCGCCATTCCCTCTCTGCTGCTTTCCCTGGGTGTTTATAGAGCTGAGGTGCTCAATAAAAACTTCTTGGGCAGCTTAAGCACAGGCCTTAACCTCGTCTTGAATGTGTTACTTTTATTAGCAGGGTCCTTTATCTGCAGAAAAGGAAGTTCAAAGTGCTGACTGAACAACCCCCTCTCACCTCAGTAAGGACACGTAGTAAGAAAAACATGTTCTTTTTTCTAGTCACGTATTCTTCATGAAATGTAAATAAATACTAGGCTATGAAGCATGTGCTTTTGCACAATACAGTGTTATTTAAAAACTGAAAGTCTCTTGCCACGTAAAACAATGGGTAGATTTTTTTTCTCTAGCAACAAATCTTTGCACTTAATCTCATCAGGTTTTGCTAAAGCAGTATAAATACGTATTACAATCAAACCATTTTACCTTACATTTAAGCTAGTTTCATTTATTGGATTATGATAAACAGATACTAGAAATCCTAAGAAATTAGAATTTATTTTACTGAGGATTATTGCATTTGAAAATAAATCCACACCAAAACATCACAGACATTAAACTTAATCCAGAAACAAAGTTCAAAACATCTTCAGATGGAAATGTCCAAATACTACCTTTCGGGACCTTAACCTGATTTAATGTGTTTTATTTTAAATAAAAATTAATTTTTATTTGCAGAACTGCACTGAAACATTTTATCCTGGCTAACTTAGCTGAATTGTTGCAGTGACCTGTGGAAGTGTAGTTCCTCTCTGCAGGCTGAGGTGTTTTGCTAGGCAGTTGCATGCTACTACTATAATGATACTAATATTTTGACTCTGTCTCACAAACCAAATATTGCAGTTTACTTCACCTGTTTAAAAAATATTGTGTTCTGGCTTCCTAAATGAAATCCAAACATTTCTGAAAGAGTTAGCTTTTCATTTCAAGAACCTCTTTTCTAAAGTAAATGTCTTTCAGTGGAACACTTCTGAGCCATTTCAACTTCCAGCCACAATTTCAAGAAGCACAGTATTTTACAACATTGCTTGCTAGGTAAGACCAAAACTCTCTGCATGTTTTTCTAAACAAACAAACCATTAATTAGAGCTGTAATGCAGAAAGCAAACCTTTCAACCTTGGTCATTCACTGGCCAGTTAGAAAGTGTTTGAGGAAAAGTTTTGAAAGGTAAACACATTATTGATTATTTTAGAATAAAATGAGCCAAGAGGATAACTGGGCAAATAAAATGGGTCAATATTTAAGAACAGTTTTATGAGTTCTGTGTAACTGCACAGGAAAAAGCCAATGGCAATGAGATTATGGTGGCAAATATGCTTAACAACTGTGGTGTTTCTGATGCTGTTGTGACCCCATTCCCTTATCTTCTCAGCATACTGCACAATGAATTGAGATAAACTGCTGGCGTGGCCCCTGGAGACCAGCTGGTTTGACAGGCTACCTCCAGAAACACAGAGCTTAAATGAGAATAACAGGGTAAGGGGCTGAATTCCTCACTGCTTAAGGTTTTGAGACTTAGAAAAGAAACTGGGCCACTGGAATCTTAAATTTATAAACTTTGCACTCTAGCTCAACACATCAAACTCCATCTCATATGCTAGCAAGACAGGCAGCTGAGACTGGGATTTGGCCTGCTCTGACAAGGGGTCTATTTGCTAAGAATGATCCAACTGGAGCATTTGGATGCCCTCAGCACACCAGGGTACGCAGCTGATCCAGAAATCTGGAATAGATTTCTGGAAGGCTATGGACTCAGGTAAACATAACAGGCATAACTTTCAGCTAGCATAAACTTCTGTAACCCTACTTAAATGAGAATAACTGAGTCTATGGATTTATATGAGACGATTATTATTTATTTTCACTTTGTGTTAAAAACTAAGCTGGAAAATTGGGTTAATAATTCTGAACGGGTATATTTTCCCCTTCAGCTCCCATTCATTCATTTCTGGCTAAGAAAATGTTTTCTTTGATTAAAGGACTGCAGACACTGTCAGAACAAAATGCACTTTTTGCATAATTGCTTTACTTATGATGCTGATCTCACTCATGTGTCAGTTTTCTGCTATTTTTCATGGTTCAAAGACACCCCTCCCCCCCAAAAAAAATACTTAAAAGGGGCATCTTGCAGCAATCCTGGTATCAGAAAGTAATGTAATGAATGAGCCTGTTTTGGAAACCGTGAAGTGCTATCACCCATAAGAATAATCCTGAGTAAACTGTCTGATAGCCTGAAGCTCAGACTGTTCTTTGTGGACTTGCGGGTAATTGCTGGAGTGAAGAACATGTATATATTAAATTAAAGGTATGATTTTTTAATTATTATTTATTATTTTTTTACTCAGTTAAATGCATTAGAACCTATACTTGCTCCACTTACTGTCAGCATAAGGCTTCAGGCATCCCTGTAATGTAATAATGGATGGAGTTATGCACACAGCCGTTGTTCTGCGGCAGATGACAGCACAGCTTTGCATTAATATCTGGCTATTATTAATAACACGGAGATATGTACTTGTAAAGACAGTGCATCTTAGAAAAGAGTTATTATTTTTGAATTGTGTAGTCTGGCTCTTTTCTGTACTTCGTTGACTAATACCACATTTGGAAACAGCTGGCCAGGAGTGTGTCACCTGTAAAAACAAACACCTTATGACTGTATTAAGTTCAACCCTTGTTTTTCTCTGCTTGGGTTCTGAACCGTGGCTGTTTCCACAAGGCAGATTAATAACCAAGGGATTAGCAGCAAATACATCGTGCATGTGTGCTGCAGACGATATGGCTGATCTTTAGGAGGTGACAAAATAAACTCATTTATGCTTCAAGAGTAGCAAAATGGCCTCGTAGACCAGCAAAACTTTCCATCCTATTTCATAGAATTGTGCGGTAATCAGTAAGCACGTTACATTATGTCATCTGTAACATAAGGTCATATTGCAGGAGCCTGGTGGCTTATGTAAACTGCAAATCACTGACCCAGCAAAAGAGCTTTGCAGAGAAACCATGAAAGTCACCCAAACTGAGAGGAGCACTGGAGAAAGCTACGCTTTTAAATATAGAGTAGCTCATACCACAAGCCAGCTGGCTGAGAATAAACAGTTTATAGTATTAAATCAGTGGTTATTTCTAGGTGATATTTTTCTATGCGTCATGCAGTCACTGTGAGACGGAGAGCATTAATTCCCAGAATATTTATATACTAATGATTTACACAAAGTACACTAAGGACAAAAAGGAGAGTTTCAAAGGAGCAGATTGATCCAAGCTAAGACAACTCACAATCACTAGCCTTTTTAGGAGCTTTTGAAAAACTGCAGCCAAAGGGGTTTGGTTTGTTTTGCTCTAAGCACAGGCGGGAGCAGGGACCTGTTGGGGTGTGCAGGAGGTGTTTCCTGAGCGCATTATTGAGGTCAATCTCAGAGGTGGCCATGGTCGCTGCCTGGTTCTGGTGCCAGGGTGTCCTGCCCTGCCAAGGGATGCGGCTTCTTCTCACCTTGTTGACCTGGGGACAGGCCCAGGCCTTGCCCCCTCACAGCTGATCCACTCATCTGTGCATTTGGTGCCCAGCCAGTACACTTCTGATTATCGGTGTTCACCAGGATGGACACAGATACAGGAAACCAGAGAGACAGAGAGGTACTTTGAGCAACACTCTGGGGAATGAGACACAAGCGTTAAGCCTGATGCTTCTGCAGGGGTGTGATCTGGAGACGGGACATTTAGTTCCTACAAATGATTTGCCAAATGTTTCTTATAAATCTCCTGTCTAAAATTTTAAGATCTGTCAAAGTTCTCTGGGGTTGATAGAGGCCTAATAATCATAATAAATGACTGTATTAGCGCAGAGAGCACATGCATGGGGTGATTAATAGATTTTTCTCAGAGTCATAGATAAAAATGAACAGCCGAGGAAAGGAAAACCTTCATATTAACTCTGTGGGAGCTCCTGTATTAATTGGCACATAATCAGGTACAGCCGCTAATAATCATGAAGCTCTTTAAACCAACACACATAACACTTGCCAATAAGACCTTAAGAGTCAGAGATTAGAGAATATGCAAATACTCTTTGAAATTTAAGTTACTAGATGAAAGTCATGTCGTACAAGCTTTCAGATCGCTGATCTTGGGTTATGCTGATGTCAAGACGTGACAATGTGGGATTCCCTCATGGTAAACCATCTCTTCCCCTACTTGTGGGTCGCTGAATAATATCTGTCAGAAGATATCTTTGTTCTGTATCCTGATAACATCAGTCTTCGGAGCACCCAGTCTTCTTAATGGAATATTCTGCACATTCTTTGTGGGACCTCCTTTTACTGGTTATTGTTTTTCTCTGGAGAAACTACACATCTCAGCTTGCCAGGGCAACCGCTGGGTCACACAATGCTAGGCAACTTCAAATAAGAAAGTAAACTTCAGAAAGCAAATTGATTGTACAGCAACAAATGATTGAGCTCTTGATTACAACCTTGGAAGCAGTTACCGACGCAGCAAAAAAAATCCCCAAATATTTAAGAAACCTATGGTGGCTAACAACAATCTCTTGTCTAGCTGCCACTTAGGGCTTTTCCTTTTGGCTATCAAAGTCAAGGGGCCAATTCCGTAGGATTGCCCCTCTATAGGGTTGCCTTTCTGAGTAGATTGTCATCCTGGGGCTTCCATCAACCTTAAGACTCAAGGGTTTTCTTGTTGCTATTGAGAATGCAAACAAAGCTTCAAGGACCTCTCTGTTTCTTTACTTGCTTAGGGTCTCTTGCCCTCCTGCAGCCTTGGCGTGGCTGTGACGTCTTCACATAAACACTAATGCGGTATCTTTAACACGAAGCATGACAGCTCTGCTTTGTGGAGAAGGTCGCTGGTGTGCTGGGCTTTTCCTGTTCTCTTTAGAAGCATTGATGTAATATATTGTTAACCCCAGAAGTCTACTTGTGCAACATTTATGTCTTTTGGCTGCATGGCACTTTTACAGTGATCATGCAAGCCACTTTGCGACTCACTAGTCATTTTAGGATTTGTTCTGCCAAACAGAGATATCCCAGGGTTTGTATTATGTTGCTTTAAGAATGGCTTGTGGGACACATGAAACAGCATTTCTTGCAATCGTTTGAAGCTGTTTCAGTTTTTATGTGTTTCTTTACAAATATAATCAGCAGCTGCATTTGCTTCTTCTCTCCAAAATACTGTTCTCCATCTTGGCCTAGATGTTCCTTGAATGAGTGTTCATAAATGTGACACAAATTAAGTGTGAGACGTGCTCCTTTTCTCTTGTTTGAGGTGTCTCCTTCTGTTCATGGCTGCAACATGTGACTTTATGGCCTTCCTCCCCTAAAAAAGGGAAAGGATAAATGAGTAAATAAAGACACTTGGGTAAAAGCTAGTGCTGGGTGTTGCCTGGCGACTAATCGCTATCAGAGCCAAATTAGCCAAGCTGCTCTGGAGACACGAGTGATTAGCAAATAGGGGCCTAAGAAACAGGAAAAAGTATGAAGGAGAGATTAACTGTGTTTAGAAGAGGAGATAAAGGTGAAACAATTAGTGAGGTGTGGGCTAAAGTCCTTGAGGTAATCTCTTGGTTTTATTTGTTGCTGCCTTTTTTGCTATGATGACAATAGAGTTTCTTTCCTTTGTTTTTTAAAGTGTCCTTATTTTCTTCTTGGTCTGACCCTATGGTTTGTTTTTTCTGACAGAAGCACAAAGTGTTAGAATGTGGGTTTTGTAGTTTTGTTCCAAATGTGTTATTTCCTTGAGTAAAGCTTGCCCTATTTTGTGCACTTCAAAGGCACAAGCACAATAAAGAGTAGGCAGACTGAAATAAAAAGTGGTATAAGGTAGGTCTTGCAGAAACTCACACTAACGTTGCCTATCAGCTACGGTGGTTGTTTTGTGGTTCTTTACAAGCTCATTCGGAGAAAGCAGGTACTAAACAATCCCTACAGCCTGAAAAATATGCTTGGAAACCTCTTCTGCTTTTACCAGAAGTGATGTGTAGATTTAGTTCTGTTTTCAATGTCCTGAATGTACAATTTCTTCTTTACAATATGCAGCAGTTTCTTATCTGTCTGCGTAGTGACTTTACAGGTTGGGTGTTTTTTTTTAAGAAGTAACCAGGAAAGTGGATTTTTATTGGAATGAAAAATAAATATGAGGAAAAGAATACAAAGCTGGGAGAACCTGGGGAGAAAGGGAGTAGGGTATAAGAGTTATCAAAAATCCTGAAGAAAGGAGTGTGTGTGGGAAACTGTCCTCAATTTGTGGTTTCACTTTAAACCCTGCCTCAATAGTTCCTTGTATTTTGTAAAATGTTTTTGCCTAGGTTGTATTTTAAGATTACAGAATTTATGCTTATTTTTCAGTTTTGAAAAGTGCTAGGCTAAAGAAATATGAACTAACAAAAATAGGGCACAAATCATTCCGGGGTACTACTGGTGATCTCGTTTTCCGTAAAGCCAAGCACTGGCTGTTTTGGATACGTTCTTTGTGTATCTCCCTTTTTATTTCATGAGTAGTCAGCATTAAAAATAGCCTGTCACCATATGTGAAGAACAAGAAGTGATCAATACAAAGCCCGGCTACCTGCCAAGGACATGATTTTTTTTCTTGTGCATGTGGTTTTTTGTTTGTTGGTGTGGTGTTTTTTTGAAGACCAAAACCATGATCGTATTATTCCTTTGTGGTTTGATTTTCAAATCTTTATTCAGTGTTGTTTGAAAAGCAATATATTAATCCCTAAATATCGCTTCTTTTTGCCGTTTTAGAATGTGCGAAGACTTAAAGCCTGACTGCTCTGGGGTTTTTTGGATACTTCTGAAGATGTACACTGGGAGTTGTCTCGCCTTTTCTGAAGGTAAGAATAATTACTGTGCTTTCTTTGATGTAGAGGAAGAACCAGTAAGCTTTAGCTGGTTTGCGTGCATCCAAGTTTTTCTGTGTGAAAAAGGGCTATAATTGCTCAAAAGGTCAGATTTGGTGATATCCTGAAGAAAATAGACCTTTTTACCTCTTTAAATGGCAAGAGGAGTTTTGAAGGTATCTGAATATTTCTGTGATGAAATAAAGTGCGATTGAAGTAAAACTATTTGAGCTAAGAGCAAACAGCTCTTTTTTTCCTAATACCTTAAGCTTTTAACTTGCAAAGGGTATGTGCCGTGGTTAAGTTATGGACAATGCTACAAAGACATGAGGAGCTTGGTGTACCTAAGACCTTTATAATTCATATGCCTTAGGAGTACACTCAGTAATAGAAAGCATACTGGAGACAGTTAATTTCAGCCCTGTCATAGGATCTGGGGATAGCAACAGATATGAAATAAACCCAAAACTTCATTGGAAGCAACTTAACTAGGCATTTTTTTATTTTTATTCAGCATGTTTTTCCTGTCAGATATTTTAAGAAGTCCCCTGATGGAATGTATGTGTCTGTGGGTCAGACCCTCGGGTAACTGACAGAGATCTTTGGTATTTCTGGTATCCTCAGGTTCTGGGACTCCCAAGAAGTTGGGGCTTTATTTTTTTAGAGGAAAAACGTGATAATAATTTGCATGAGTTGTACATAGTAGTTTGCTTATGCCCTTGGCTCCATTGCAAATGTAGAAGCATATCTGTTGTGTCTGTTCATGGACGACTTGGCTGCTTCAAACTCTCCCTTTTGCCTGCAAGGGAGGATTTGATGTATCAGACTAGAGATTTTCTCTGACTAATACTGCGGGATGCTCAGTATTTTCCTTTAATTTTAGAGTCTCATTACCCTCTTCCTGCTGTGGCTTTCCACGCAAACGGAGCCTTGAAATGAGTTCACGTTCTATATGTGTGCTTTTCTGTAAACCATGAAAAAGGAACATTTCCATTTGCTCTGTCCTCATCTTGCTACCCAGAAACTGTATTTCTGATTAAGTTTTGAATTGTCATAAGAGAGAAAGCTAAATTATACCTTTCTTATACCTATCCATGAAAAGCTCGGTATAAATTGACCGGAGAGGTAAGGAGGCAGGGGAGAGAAGAAAGTCATCTCCATTGCTGCAGGTGCTGGCTGTGACAGGGAGCGGACAAGGTTAGCCGTTTCTTGCCATCCTAGAGCCTTTTCTTATGTCTTCTCCTGAGTCAAGCTGGGCTTCTGAAGAGATGCATGTGTCCACAGGGAGCTTGGGAGGGGCCCTCAGGTGTCACATGGAAACCTGAAGCTGGATTCTGGGTTCACTTCAGCTGAGAAGCAGAATGAAATGTCTAACACTGGGTGACCTTGTTGTAGGAATGAGGCTGTGAAGTGAGAAAAGTGCTGCTGTCACATACTGAAAGGAAACCTCTTTGCATCTGCAGCTTTGGCCTATGACCGATGCAATGGTGGTGATCAATGTACAGCTCGCAGGGAGACCCAAATACAAGCCTGAAAGCTGAAATTATAGTCTGCTCGTTAGCTACCTGTGGCATATAAAATTAGTGTAAATGTTTTTTTTATAAGAGCTTCTGAAAGATGTGCTGAACTGAGAGACGTTCTCAATGCGAGGGAAATGGCAAAGAAACTTTCTTCTCTCTGCTTCTGCTTTCTTCTTGTCCCAGTTCCACCTCATCTAACACTTGTTGTTAATCACTCGGACAGTACCATTTTCCTAGCACCTACAACCCGTAAGCCTCTTCCTCTCTTTCCACCTGCTTCCCTAAAGATTAGTTTCATGTTATGATCCACCAAAGTAACCCATCTAACGCCTAGCTGCCGAGATTGCAGCAGCAGTTTCACATCGCCGACAAAATCCCATCAAAGCCGGAAATTGTTTTCTTTATGTGAGTGGCAAGGCAATTACCGAGCTGAGTGACACGGCTAGAGCAGCGCATTTACACTGGAAGCTATTGCTACCGCAGAAACTTCTGGCAGCGAAGCAGTGACTGACTGACATCCTTTGGCTTATTATTATGGGCCTTGTGTAAATGAAGTAGAAGCAATGACTGTTACTGCGTTTCTAATCAACAAAGTGTTATGCCAGTAATTAGGCTTCAACTGACTCGCATCTTTCTAGGCATTAATTGAAGGAAGATATGCAGATTGCTGGTTAATAATAGAACAGTTATAATTCTATAATCACTTTCTTCATATTCATCAATTTGTTTGATTGCTTGTGTGGCAAACATTTGATCCTGCATGTGTCTATTTAGCCATCAGACTGTTTTATAAACTTCATTGTTTATCAAGTTAGTGACATCTGAAAGTGCGGCAACTAATAGCAGCAAATGTAGAACTTTGTTTTGCAAAATAAAGCGAGGCCTCTCAAAGAAAGCTCCAGATTGTCCAAACCACATATGGATGTCAGAGATGGGAACAGTGTGAGCTGTGCGCTGAACTCATTTTAAACTCCCACTCACGATTTCCAAATGCAGCACTCTTGTCAGAGAGCAGGCGTTGAGAATTTTGGGAACTAGAGCGCTTGTGTAAATAAAGGCTTCAGAAATCTGGTTTGGCAATATTGTTAATAATTACTATATTACCTGTTTATGGTGGTGCAGCTAAAACTAGAACCTGGTGGGAGAGGTGCGATTAGATTATGGTTAACTGCAGAACCTATTTATAATATTTATTGCCCAGAGCAGCAAAAACGTTTGCAAAGGTATTTTCATTGTTTTGTAAATGGTGATACAGGGCTCTGGGAAGGGAGAAAATACCCATGTATTACATAGGTGAAGAATGCATCTGCTACTAATGATCTCATCACGTATTTTATGACCCTTGTGGCCACAAAAGCCAGGTCTGAATGCATTTTTCCCTACCTTTCAGTAGGTGTTGCTTGCACAAGATCAGCTCTGCACTAGCACAGGTTGGAGTCCGCTCCGCACCCACTCATTTGCAGCTGTCTGGAGTATGCCATCTGGCCACACATTAACAAATCAAGTTTCTTACTGAACTAGGAACCAAACCTCCACCCCGTGCCTGAACTTTAGTCAGTATATCAGCCCTTCATTGGTGCCGTCATGCCCTCAGGTTTTCTCTGAAGTGTTTTCTATCCCCTCTGTTCTAGCAGACCAAAAATTAAGTGTTTGGGCAGAGAGAGTCACTCAACCAGTCTTTTTATAAAATAAGTTGTGTTATTAGGCTTAGCTAAGCTGCTTTCTTACACCTCCTGGGGAAAAAGGAAACTGTTTGGGAACAATTATAGCGTAGGAGTGTGAACAAAGAATTCAGCAGAAATCCAGATGTATGTTTTATTTATACTAAAGTGAAATACTGTTTCTTACAACAACTGATTTGGGGTTTATACACAAAGCTTCTAGACAGTTCTTTAGTCACTAGTTGACCATCATACAAAGGAGTTCGCTGAAGTTTTGTGCCTTTGTGATTGCACAGGGTTGCTGAGTGCTGCCCTCCACCCTCCTTATCTAGCAGGAAAAAAGGAACTTGCTTAATTCTGGTTTTCCCCTTGTTACATCTTTATACAAATGACTCTCCATAAACTTGAAGCTGATTTTTTAATCAGTTCCTTGCAATGTTGCTTTGAAAAAAACATCAAGTAGCTCTGGAGAGAAAGCTGACCTTGAAGTAAAAAGCCTTAATGCTCTGTTGGTTTCTGCTTTTTTTTCCTACTCCTCATTTCTTTACCTTTTCAGCAAGTAGATTAATTTTATATTTGAATTGCTCCTGGAATTTGAGCCATTTGGCAAAGTTTGGATATACCACATTAAGCAGTGGCTTGGGACGGGCTTCAGACAGGGGCTACTTCTTTGAAGACCAGCTGCTTGCCAGTAACTCACAGCCAAACTTGCAACCAATGTAAGCACTTGCTGACATTCTTCCTTTTGGAAGCGCTCGATGTGGATGGGATGGAAAAGAAAAATCTGACAAGGTGATGCAAGGAAGTATTTCCTGTGCAGGTTGTGCTTCAGCTTCTCATTTAACTTTAAAGATGGCAAAGTCAGTTCCCAGTATCGTCAGGGGTGAAACCACTACCTTAAGACAGTCCAGCCCACTCTCCATTGCGTGTAAGAGGAGTCCTGAAGAATTACAGACCTAGCTGAGGTATGCCTGTTGTTATCTGAAAGAAAAATGAAGATAAATGAGGGGCCCAGACTCTCAATACCTCAATCATATAGAAAATCTGTAGCCCAAGTCACTGAACTATTTCTTACACTAAATCAAGGCAAACTGTGATTTAAGAAATAATCTTTGTAAGTAGGGATGCTCCATAAAATTACTATCGAAAATGAGAGGAATCTAGTCTAATGCTGAAAGACAAGAAAATGAGTCGTGTGGTAGTTCTGCTGGGTACTGCAGAGCCCGCTAACCTTAGTGGAGACTTGTGTTTTAGGAGAGGAGAAACTGCTAATGGTGTCTCTGGCCAGGACTGGGAATTTTCATTACAATGAAAGGTACAATACAGAAAGCATTGGGGATTTATGGCTCTTATTCCCTGCACGCAGAGTTGCAGAAAATTTAAAGCTAAATAAATAAATAAACATTGACTGGTAACAGCTGGCCATAACTTTTTGAGCCAACAGGCCTAAGCATCTTCTCTGTTTCTGCTTCATCCTTGCCTTTAGCTGATAACATACAGTTTATTTGTCATGGAGCCAACCCAGCCTACCATATGCTTAAAATGTCCTTTCCCACTCATCTCTCTGGTGCAAGCACAAGCTGCTTGCGCCATGTTCTGGTAGAGGTAGGAAACACCCTCAGGAAATGGATGTGCAGAAACAGAACAGACTGCCTGAAAACCCAACACTGACTTCAAAATGTTGTCCAGGATACTGCTGGTATCTCCAGACTATTCCAAAACACCTTCACATCCCTCCAGATGTAATGTGCTCTCTAAATATTAACTATGTGCATTCTTAAAAGCAAATAAAAAGACTGATGTTTCCCTTTCTCTCATCTCTGGGCTTTCTACTCTCTTCCTGTTTATCTGGATTACTTTCTTCTGTCCCCTGTGTCAGTTGTTTGGTATCATGTCACTTCCTTGCAGTTCAAAAGGAAGAAGACGGTTAATTCAAATGTTAAAACTTCTGCTGTGACCAGATAATATTTTAGCTGTAACAGGAATACGAAGAAATTATCTTTATAGTGAAGACCTTAATACTAGCTTTTAATGAAAATAAGATTTCTTCTTCTACTGTGAACAATACCTCAGAACCAGAGCAGGGGGGAAAACCCACATTTCCCCCAGATCTTTGCCCTTTGTTGTGCTGAGCTGATGAATATGTTCCGGTTATTACTTTTTTCTGAAAGGACATCTTGGTTTAGCAGATAATTGCGATCTTATGCTGTGTACCGGTAGGTGTGTGATATCTTCCTGTCACACTCCTTAGGTATCCTGGGTAGAGTTTTGATGGGTGATGTATGTTGGTCCAAACTTCCACTTTTATTGAAATTATAATCCAGCTTAATACCAGATGCTGAGCATCCCAAAAGTAAATTGTTCTGACTTTTTGTGACCTAAGTAATCCTGAGGGTTTAGTGGCATACAGGACTAGTGCAGGGTCTCTGCACAGGCGTGGATAGATTCTCAGGAGTGATTTAGTAGACAAGAGTGTGTTAAACAGGCACTATATCGTTGGCTGGATATAATGCTCTCTTACTCTCTGATGGAGTATCTGTAGAATGTTCCTTGTCTGTTTGATGTTTCATACCTTCAGATCTCTGGGCAAAAAGCTGAAATCTCTCACCATTTCCCTAGAGATTAACTTCATTTTTCGTATCTGAGGAGTTTCCTTAGGCTGCAGTTCAGCAGAAACCTGCTTTTCCACTTCAAGACAGCTACAAATGGCCAGGATGAGAGGGAAGCGAAATATTTTGTGAAAGCAAAGGAGAGAAACCGATTTGCCCATTAGTCTTTTGTCCTCTGGTCATTCCCTTTATCTACCTGACAGGAAACCACGAAATGGAATCATTTTCCTGATACCGAGGGAAAAGAGCGTTAATTTCTGTTTTGCTTTTGTTACTTTGGTATAAATATATAGATGGAAATGGAAGGTGTTCAGAAGAGAAGATTTCCCTTCTGTAGCTGAAAGAAATCAGTCTTAGCCAGAGTAGGTGAATTTTGTTGAAATGATTGAGCTGTAGCTGTTCTGAATTAAAGCTTAATCCCTTCTGCACAAGGGTACTCCCCAGCCTACTTGGTGACCTCAACATCTCTGAGGACAAGGCATCTTTCTGTTTGAGGTCACGTAAGTTAATCAAGGAAACTTGATATGGCGCCTCTTTTTTGTGAAGGTTTTCACTCCCGTTATCACAAAAAATACTGTAGCAGTTTCTTCCTTGGTCTGTTCTTCCTTGACATCCCTAAATATGTTTGCCATTCACATGGGAGCTTTGCAAATTTGGTAACTTCTTGAGCATTTACTGTTCTGCTTTGGGAGTGGACAAAGATTTCATCCAGCAGAAGTTTAGTGATATCACCAAAGAATGTCATATTAACTTCTTGTATATGAGTATGTCAATGCTGCAATAACCCCCACGTTCTGGATAATTCAGCTGGGATACTAGCAGAGGTGTGAGGAGGAAAGGAGTGTAAGTCTACAGTCAGAGGACATTTTCCATTCTAGGCATCAGAATCGTTAATTCCGCTTCCAGTCAAAGCTTTGTCCTGGAAGGCTGTATGACCTGTCCGCTGTTAAACAGCTGCACTTTAGCAGGTCTGCCAGGTCTCCATTCCTTGAGGTGGATGAGCTGTGCCCTCTGGTTCAGTGGAGTGACGTGTCTGTTGTTCATGGCCATTGCACACCCTTGTAGTCCAAGAGTGCCCTCAAGGCATCCTGAACTTTGTCAACACAAAGAGAAAACAGAAAGGAGAAACTGGGCACCTCTAAATAGAACTAAATAGAGGATAGACGCCTGCTCTTTCTCAGTGGTTCTCTGTTACTGCTAACATTCTTTGTGTCTAAAGTACCTTGCTGTACGTTCAAATAAAAACCAGTAGCATACCTGGATTATTTTGTCAGGTGACAGACTCGTAAATCTCCTTGTAATTACTTCACTGTCTTTTCTCTCCCATTTGATTTACCCATGGCTGCCTGGCAGTATTTTTAGCTTGTACTTGATCTCACATTGATGTCTCTATGTGAATTAACTGATTAAATTCTGGCATTCAGAATAAATATTTGCTTTAGGCTTAATTTTTTCCCTTCCTGCCTGTTTCTCCAAACAAATGTAGTCTCTGTTCTACCAGCCAGAGAATGTAATTCCAGAAGAAAAAAAATGATAATTGAAAATAAATTATACTTCCATTAAAAAGTTATTTTCTGAAGTTCTAGTTATCCTTTTCTCTGCATATATGCAGTGTGTTTGATTGGTAGGAAACCCCAGGATCTATAGATAACCACCACCCGTTGCTTACACCAGCAAAGATTTTGTGATGAATGTGCTAGTCCTTAGCTGTCTAGGAGTAAAAAAAAGAGACGAAGATTGACTTGATTCTTTCTGGAGTGAATCCTGTGCTGCTCACCATTTCTAGGTCCTCATCATTCCCACTAGCCTTAGTGGTGGGACTGTGTTCAAGAATAGGGCTCAGCTGGCTTTATGGGATGTGCATCAGCTCTAAATCCTATGCATTGAAATGCCTTGTGCAGAGCGTGTCATAAAGGAGGGCAGATATAGTTAAAAAACTCAAGGCTTTCTGTGGTGTGAACTATTACATAACTCATGAAAAAAACACTGAATGGAGCTGAAATGTATGAAAGACCTTATCACATTAAGTAAATGGTAGTGAAGTGCAAAACTGTTATGTAGCACCTTGTTTGTCAGTGAAGGATATCTGAAGGACAAGTGAGGACTGTCCTTTTTCCTTTTCTTTCCTTCTGTGCTCCTTCATTCATATGAGGAGTTGAAGAGCCTCAATTAACTCTTCATAACCCTTGCCTGGATAAAAGGAAGTGGCTAGGCAGTCATCAGTCAGGTAGTGAAGGAATGACCTCTGTTCCTCTTCAGAGCAGATTCTTGATGATGTACTGTCAACTTCCAGGTCTCTTGCTGGTGTGTGTTTTGTTTGACTGGGTTTTTTACCTGCAGGGCTTTATACATTTTCATGTTGGTGCCTTTTTTCTCTCAAGTCCTTGAGCTGATAACTCTTATCTCAACAATCTTACATTTGCCTACAATTTTACTTTTCTTATCTTGGATGGCTCTCCTCTATTTGTTTTTCACAGCTCTGACAACTTAGGAATTTTCTCAGAAGTTTGAGTCAAGGTTATGCAGCTGGGCTGTATCAGCTGGCCTTGGATCACGGACAGCCGAACCCTTGAGACTATGACCAGCAAAATGAAGACAAGAAGTTAATTCAGCTGTCTTAGTTCTAATAAAAATCAAATGGTTTGGGCTGAAGCAGCAGAGTGATGGCTTCTTTCCCAGTCATGTAGCACCAAAGTTCTAGTCTAATTAAGTCCAGGTCATTTGAGTAAGGCTCTTTTGATTAGGTTAATTAGTCCTGAGATGCAAAAATGGGTCTGATGTAATAGCTTTCTGATTCATGTTCTAGTCCTTCTGTTGGTGATGCTTGAAAGGGGTTCTAGCCCAGCCTTGCTCAGAGTTGCTAAGGTGCCTGTAGTGGCACATAGAAGTAATGATCATGGAGTCACCAAGACCCCCTTAATTTTATCCCAGTGTCACTGGTGTTTTCTCTGGGAACAACGTTTCTTTAAACAACTAAAATGGGAACTGCTGTTCTTTTTCACTCTGAAGCTGTTTGGTAAGTCTGGGCTGAGATACAGAGGGACCTGAAGCAATATTTAGACACAGCCACATCGTCAGGTTAATTTACAGAATGTAGCTAATTACAATGACAGCTTTTTTGCTTGCCTTTTTCCTGTAGCTTCTGTTTGCAGTACTCTATGCCTAATAAAACTGTCAATTTTTTTTTACTTCAATAAAAGGTCACCCCCCAACAACAGCCCTGTGCCTTCTAACAGATAGTGCCTTTATTAATATTTAAAATGTACACAGTGATATTTCCAAAAGGTCAGACTTTTAAAAGACATAAAATGTCATCCCTAATTCTTCACCCTCCCAGCCTTTTTCTCTGCCTCCCCTGCCCATCCACCATTTAAATGTTCCATTTTAGATACAGTATTTAGCATGGCTTGTGTTAAATCAGATAAACATCAAGCGTTTCCTCGCTGCACTACTACAGAGGGGCAAAAGATAAATTTGTCACTGATTCACAGTCCAGCAAATTGTGTACGTAGTTTCCAATTCTGATGGTACTGTATATTCCCTTGAGTTAAATGAGTCATTTGTTCTGTCAGTTCCTCATTCAAGAATGCATTTAAGCCAGGGCCTACCTTGAGGCAGGTAGGGTCAAGAGGATATCAAGGCTTTAGCTGTAAATAAGAGCTTAAATTTTTTCCTCCCTAAGGCTTCTCTTCTTTCCATCTAACAGCCAGTCTACAAAATAGGAAAGATTATACTTCCTGCCTCCCACCCTCAGCCCTCTCTGGATGGCAAATTCTGTATATAGGAACAATTTCTCCAACTATATTTATCTCAAGCAGCAACTTGCTCTGCCTGAGAGAGCAATGAGAAGGGAAAAGCATGTATATTCTTCCTGTCTACTAGCAAGGTCATTAAATGGTCATTTTTACCACAGCAAACATGATCATTAGGGCCTCAGAAGGTCATTTGATCCATCCTCTGCCCAAAGATAGGATTAAACAAGTCTCTTGTTCCTGGAAGAAGCTTGTTCATCCTGTTCTTAAAAACCTCTGAGCAGATTCACATAGCCTTCTGTGGCGGAAGCTGAAGTTACAAACTGTTGTGATTGTTGTTCACTCTATCTTGCAGATGTTACCTGATGTTACCTTCCTTGGTTTTTTTCTTTTTTGTTTGCTCAAAGGTCAAAGCCTGCTTACAGGCATGTTTTCTGGTGAATTGTAGGTTCTTCACTTATGATATATAAGCAACACTTACACTCAGTGGAGCCCTGGTGAGTGAGCTACTAGATTTTCTGCAGTGTCTTCACAGAAATTTGAGATGCAGCTGGAGGATCATAATTAGATGGTGATCTCTGTTTTTTTGGTCAAGTTTCTGCTGTCACACAGCCTTTTGTCTTCTAGACTGTGGCTGGTTATAACGTCCATCTTGAAAACATTCAAAATAAGCTTCATTTTCAGAACAAGATGAAATATTGAGGAGCTCATTCGCCATTAGCTTAGTCCCTTTGCTCTTTTCCACATGCTGTGGTAACATATGAAGATGCTTTGAGAGCTGATCCCTGACCATTACTTCATATTAATCATTGTATCTCTCTTGCTCATTTTATCACATATCCACTTTTTTTTGTGATGAGGTTTTTGTATAGCTGGTAATTTTGTGATAACTAACACTGTCTTGGATCATACAATCCAAAAATAGAAGTGAAAGGTTGCTCTACAGTCATTAGTTTCCAGTAAGTTACTCAGTGAATATCTGTCAATGCACAGACTGGGGTAAAAATGTCCAATGGATAGAATTCAGTGTTGTAATTTCACAGGGAGTAGTAGCTGCTGCTGCTCCCTAATACCCATGACTGATTGACAGCAGATTGTTATTCAAGCCCTTCCTTCTATCAAAGAATTTCGTTAATTTTTCATGACAATCTGAGAAAAGTACTTTCTGTGCTGAGAAGGATTAATGGCTAGTATCTGTCAGTCTAATTTTCTATAAGGTAATTTCAAATCCAGCTGAGAGTCAGAAATAAGATTTTGTAGGTCTGCAATTTGTTTTTTCTTTGTTTTAAAGGATTAAGATGATTTTTAAAAAGGGAGGGGGGCATTGGTCATAAGAGTGCAATTCGGGTAGAAATATGATTTCCTGCTCTGGTTTCTACCTAAATTTTAGACCTGTAAAAATCTACAGGTAGTGTGACCAGGTTAAACATTTTGTGCTCAAACTGGTTTAATAACCACAAAGTTAGTTATCCCTCTGCCCAATAAGGTGAAGGTGGAATTGCCTGGGATTGCAGGGTGCTGATGGCACTGATTTACATATAAGGAGCAAAGGCAGTTGGTCTTTCCTTTTTTTTAAAAAAAAAAATTAAAAAAAAAATCAAGGAGGTGAGGGAAAGGTAAAGGACAGGTCACCCACCTTGTGTGTAATATCAGAACAGGCTACTTGGTCATCATGAAGTAGGAGGCTTGGATCAATAAGCCCTTCAGCTGAAAGAGCTTCAAAGTTGCATTTCTCAGTCCCTGAAGGCATGTCCCAATTTCAGCTTATAACCAGAGGCACCTGCAGATGTGGAGGTGGAAGGAGCAGGAGTTAACACAGCCTTGCTCTCTCAAAACCTGAATGCAGGGAAGTAAGGGCTGCTTAAAAGAGGGAAATGGATGCCTGGAGGGGTAAGTGCAAAAAAAAGGGTCTGTGTGACCCAGTCCAACACACATCTACTTGTCAGTGTAACACGATTGGGGTGTGGGGAGGATAGTGTTCATGGAATTTTAAGCATTCCTTTCTTTTTTGCCTTATTAGATGGCTTAGGCAGCCACCTGCAACACCTTTCTCCTCCAGTGTGCTGACTTGACTTACTAATCCATTTTTAGGTGCTGAAGTCTCCCTGTGCTTTGTGCAGGGTTATTAGACACCTAGCTTGAATTGGGAGTTTTTCTGGGTGTTCCTCATGAATCTGAGCCAAAGCACTCATGCTGTAGTTCTTTTGTTTCACCCGAGGGCAGGTGTGGTGAAGCATACTTTGGAAGCAATATAGAAAATTATTGATCGTGATCTAGGACATTAGGAAGTGATATTCAATGACAAGAAGCACTGGAGCTTTGACAGCTTTTTGTGGTATTATCTTTAATAATGTAATAATAGGATAATTTCTAGGAAGAAATGCTTCATCTATGCGGATTTTGGCCTAACACTGTTCAGGACCCAGTATTAGGGAACTGTTCTCCTTAGTATTCCTTTCTGATGTTATAAATACCAGTATAAGAATTTCAGTCCCTAAAATCCCCAGAGAAGAGAGCCAGTGATGAATAGTGAATAATGAGCACAGCTGGAATAGGACTGTTTGAAATCAGGAGCACAGTAATGTTTGATTGTGATTTTACTGAATGTAATCTACTATTTGTGGGCTTTGCAATTTTAACTCGCTTGGATTTTATAGCTCTACTGATTTATCTTTAACTACTTCACTGGTAGTACGGTTGCAAATGTATCTGTAGTGATGCTGGTATGATATGTTCCTAATGAAAGCATAAATGTCTGAGTGAATATAGTCGGCACGTTCTGGGCAGCAGGAGTTTCTCTACAGCCCAGTGGAAGGTGCCAGTGCCTAGAACAAAGAAAATTAATGGTCAGGGATTCTTTTTTTTTTATTATTATAACTTCTTGAAGTGATTGTTCTGCTGAGAGTAGTGTTTTTGGCAAATGTAATTGTAATTCCACTGGCCGCTTCATTTTAGGGAAGGAAGCAGGAAAAAAATAGCATGGAAAAAAGTCTAAATAGCTTATGCTTTTTGTTTGTTTGTTCTTAAACTACGGCTTGGGTTTCTTTTAACTCAACCAGCTTTTTGAAGGTTTTCTTTAACAAATTGAGGAGTTTAGAATTTTAATAATGTGCTGTATTTAGAACGAATGTGTCTTTAAATCTCACTTTTTCAAATTTTAGTTTGGCTTTTTGCTGTAAGGGTTTCTCCCTTGTCTTGGGTAAACCAGATTTCTTCTCCCCTCCCCATGCACAGTAAACTAAAGCATTTTTTTAACAAATCAGATAATTCCTCATTACAAAACTCTACCCAGCTGCTCACCAAAACAGAAATATTTCGTCAGGTAAGCTTATCACATCAATACTGCAAAACTGTTCAATTAATAATTAACTGTGTAATTGCTGTAGCACGGAGGTGATAAACATATGACACTTCACAGCCTGATGCAGAGTAACGACATGGCTTTCCTTTGTTCCAGCTAAATATTTTTTTTTCTTCTACAGTCGATGGCCTTTGAGTTTAGCCTAATTGTCTGTCTTTCCTGAGTTGTTCTACCTGGCAATGAACATTTACATCATCAGCTCTAGTGTAAGTTATCTCTGTGCAAAAACACAGAATGTATCTTCTGGCTCTTTCCTTAGTCTTCTGGAGGTCTTTAATTCATAATATATGGGATAGAAGGCTCTGAAATAATGAATAGTATCAGAAAACAGGCAACTGCTTCCTTTTCAATTCATGGAAGAGTGGTATCTGTATTGACATTATTTTCTTGCTTGTTTTTTTTTCCCCCCATACTGCAGCTTCTAAAGAAATATGCAGATAACTGCAACAGAAATGCACCATCTTTCAATTAAACTTACTGAGTGATAACCAATGGTAAATGACGTGTTCCTTTCTTGCAGAAGTGACGTTCAGTGAAAACCCAGACCATCTGTCTGAACAGAGTATCTGAGACTGCTTTACCTGCAGACAGATATGGTCCTCCCCTTACAATAGACCTCAAGACTGTATTTACTCGCTCGCTTGCAGAGCAAATTTATCTTGCAACTAGGCTCCTTGCTACATAGTCACAATTAATGTAAGCAAATATAATTACTGCAGGGCTTCAACAAAGGAAGGGCATACTCCTTCTCATTTTTCACTATTTAATTACTAATATTTTATTAAAGGTAAACAGAACTCTTGTCAGCAGAAGTAGTTTTTGTATGTGAGTAGTAAAAGAGAGGGATCCAAGATAAGCAGACCTGAATCAACACAACTGAAAGGTTACTGAAAGCACACATGCTTCCGTTTTGGAAAGCTAAGTAAAAATTTATTTTAGCCAATCCATTTCACTTGCTGTCTCCTTTCTTTAGAGATTCATTTAATACTAGGAGGGAGTCAGTTCATTTTCCTCTATTCTTTTTATTCTGCTCAGCCATCTTTCTTATCAGGAAGCCTCAACAGCAAAACAGCCAAGGGCAGACATAGGGGAGAAAGATCCAATTGTGGTGCATTGATCAAGGGCTGAGAAAATGGTATTTTGGCAGGGAAACAAGCAAAGCCAGGGAATGCTTCTGCAAGGCTTTCCCTCTCCCTGGCTTACATAGGACTGGAATTCCGAAAGTCAGTGTTATTGCTAAGTTGTACTAGCATGACTGAAGGGACCCTAGAGCCAACTTGAAGCTTCTCTGGAGAAAAATTTTTTCCCTGCTCTAGTGAAACCTTCTGTGCTGTAAAGGGTATCTGAGGCAGGAGCTTGCCCCTGTTGGCAAAGCGCTATATCATAGACTCCAGTAACTCAAAACAGTTTACGATGAGAAGACCAGGGTGAGAGGAGTTGAAAGATTGCTCATCTAAACGGCATATGCTTGTGCTTTGATTTCCTTTGTATCACTTGCCTGAAAACCGATCTAAATGTAAAATCTATTAAATAATGGTCAGGTGCATAATATATATTTTTTACTCTTGGTGCTTTTTACTTTTTCCTATCTTTCCAGATTTTCAAAGTGCTGGAATCTTGTGGATGGTAGTAGATTGTGGTTTTACTTATGTGACTAAAACGGCAACTCTCTCAGACTAATTCTACTATTCTGAAATGGATGACTTCAGCTGGGCAGAGCTGCAGTGTGATCCTGCAGAGCTCTTGGGTCAAAGAGACCATTTATGTGACTTTGCTGTGGCATTTTCCCTGTTTATAGTAATTCAGTTTAGTCTTTAGCTAAGGGGTCTAATGATCATTTATTCAATCTAAACTTCATTGGCAAGAATTATAATGCAATTAGATTTGAGCTGCACTTCACTATAAAAATAATTTACGCTACTGTAACAGTTTGGGTTCTGTTATGGATTTTGCATTTTTAGGAGGGTAAACCTTGATTACTATTAACGTCTTCTGTTTTATTGCTGGTTTTCCTCACATTTTTATATTTTATGTATTTATTTTATTCTTGGAAGTTTAGTTATGTGCCTCCAGTGCTGCAAATAGTTTCCAGATTGTTGGTTTTTTTTTTTTTCCTTTTTTTTGTTCCTTGATATAACAATATACTTGTTTTCTTGGAAGGAGTTAAGCTTCACTCAGTTATCAGGCAAAATCACTGTGAAAGACTGACGTTTTGGTGAAATTTATCTGGTCTACTAGGATACCAAGAATCTCAGCACAGTAACTCACCTTGAACTTCAAAAGCATTTCACTTTCTTTTTCTTAAAGGTGATGAACATGCATATATGTGTTGTTGAATGAGGGAACCTAAAACACAGATTAGTCTCCCACATAGGTCATTTGTCATAGATTTGTTGCAGGTCAATGACAAATTTCTTCCACTAGCCATTAGATAAACATAGAGCATGAGTGAGGAAAGTAAGTGGGTTCCCTATTTGCCTTTGACACTGGTCTTTGCAGACCACAGGATATAGAAAAGGGGTTTTTTTAACAATTTTCTTTCCAGAGGCTCTCTGTGAGCTGCCCTCAGCCTGCCCACTCATAGTTGGCTGGTTCTCAGCATTATTCCGGCAGCTGTGAGTTACCTGTGAGGGAAAGAATCTGTGTGGAGACTTTCATTATGTAATCCAAACCAAAGGAAAAACTACAGAAACACATGTATCATTGAAAAGAGACATAAATAATGAACAACTAGATTATGGATAAACAAATACAGATCCTTTTCCGGTTTAGTCTTGTGTTAATACTCCTCCAACAGGGCCTATGCAAATACATTATGAACCTCAGATGAAATGTAATGATATGACACTAAGAATTAATTTATTCTGCTGAAAAGCCAAGATGCTTGATGGAATTCAGATAATCTAAGTTTAATTATGAGTTCTGTCACAACCTGAAAATGTTTCTATCTCTACTGCATGTTCTTCCTTTCCTGCATTGCACACCTGACTTCTCTGAAAAAGCTTTTTGTGGAAATAACTGTAGGTTTTAGTTCAGTAATAGTGTTGGAAGCTGAAAGGAAGAAAAAACCTGTTCTGTCTCAAAATTCATGGTCCTTTGCACTTTTAAGAGAATTAAAAATTTAACAGGAGGATTGCTGTCTGAGGGGTGACTAAGACCGTTTGTTCTCTAAAATAAAGCTACTAGGTTAAGTAATTAGAAGTTTCAAAATATTACACATCAAAACAACAAAAAGATTTTTCTTTCATGATTCTTTTGACATTCTTACTCATCTCATGTAGAAAGAGCAAGGTGTGCTGCAGGTTCACTAGAACTTTTTTCTTTTTTCTTTCTAAAAAACCCCCATTATTCCTATTCAGAAAAAAACCATTCTTACTCTTTCCCAGTGCTATGACCCACCTTATGTGGTTCATGATGCTATTAGTAGGTTATGAATAATCGAGGTTTGTATGGTGGGGGACTTTGACAAGTGAGAGTGAGCTTGGTGGGTGTTCTTGCTCATTTTCTTTGTTTTCAGTTAAGCATTTTTAATAGTTTGTCCAAATGTAGCGCTCAGAAAAGTAACGGATCATCAACTCATGCTGGAAGCTGGCAATATTGAAAAGAGTTGTTTAAGTATCTGCACGTACCTCTGGGAGAGCACTTCAAGGCTGACCTATGAAAACTTTTTCTTCTACCCTGACCTTTTGCAAATAGATTATATTGGCACACCTAAATAACAAACTGTGCAGATCAGCTTGGCTTTTCTTGAATAGACTGAGAGCAACAAGTCTAGTGAGCGGTACATTGAATTTTGATTTGAAACTGAAGCCCCAGGAGAGGGAATTTTATTTGACTGCTTCAAATCCACTGAAATGCCAACTTCCTGAAGAAGATTAATTTGAGGGGGGAAAAAAAAAACCTCAAGAGCCTGCCATTATAGCTTGAAGATTGAACGGAGACAGGCATTGTCATCTGTAGCTGGCCAGGTTTCTTTCACGTTTGGATTTCACAACTTGAAAATGCTGAATTAGTCCATCTGTTCACATTTAATTTTTCTTCTCTGCTGGGACTTCCGTTGGTCTCCTTGCATGTCACTCAGGCACACTTCCAAACATCTATGTGTAAAGTATTCATTGCTTTCTCCTGAAATAGCAGAAATGATGTCTGTTGTCCTTAGCTAACAATAGTCTCACAGGATGCTCGGTAGGACAGGGAACATCTGTCCCTAGAATGTGCGCAGATTTCATCTGTGCAATGCCTTCAGTCGTGTTGGTTGGATACTTTCCTGAGGAAGTGACTGTAAACTCCATGCTGGGTAGTGCTGCTACCCCAAATTTGTTTTAGCTATGATGAAAATGTTAATATGTTGGGTGGTATTTAATTTGAATGAAGAGCAGTGAAGATGATCAACTGGAACTTGTATGCACTCTAAATTAGCAGAAATTAAGTGACTTAGAGAACTGCATGAACCATTGAAAAACAAACAAACAAACCCCCACAAACAACAAGAAAAAAACAACAAATGAACACAAAAAACCCCAAACCAAAACCCCCAAGCATTTCACAAGCGTGATTTGCAAGTTTTTAATTTATAGCCACTAGAATCTATATCTTACTGAGCTTTTATTTAAAAATATCTTCATCTGCTGACCCATGAGAAATTTCCCTTAATGTCTGGTAGGACTGAGATGTCCAGAAGTTGTGACCGTCATCTGAGGTCATCTCACCACTTCAGGTGATTGTGGCTGTTCATTTTCCAGTGAAGTACAGTGTATATAAGGAGAATGAAAACACAGTGTGATATTCATTTTACCTAGTTTTAGTAACCCTTTCTTTCAATGGATGGGAACATGAACCTGTTCCTTGCTAGCTCCATCTCTCCTTCAGAGTAGCATTTGTTCGATGAAATTTGTTTGGCTAAAACACACCGAAAACTCGCAGGGCTAAAAACCATTTGTCTTTTCATTACTTGTGGCTCTGTGCTGATTAACTAGTGATGCTGCTGGATTTATATAAGTGGCAATTAATAGCTATGAAGGCCATTGCTGTGTAAGAGGTAGCAAGAGATACCCAGGTCCAATGCCTCTTTCTGGCTGACCTGAGCTGCTCAGGGTCACCCACTTAAACAGCGGCAGCAACTGTCTCGGCTGCTTTTCCTCAGAGCTAGCTCTGTCCGTGGTCTGGTGCCGGCAAAACCCCTCAGTCCTTCCGGGGCCTCAGTTGAGTTCTCAGCTCCTAACTTGGCTTTGAGAGACAGCTCTGCTGTGGAATAAGAATTCCTCATTCCCCTATGTTTTCAGTTTGTAGATCCACACCATTCTGCGGCATGTGCTTCTGGTGCCCCACCAACTGTGGCGTATCTAGCGTATCCTATTTGCAAGCAGGGACTGCTAACGTTTTGGTGACTGTCAGGAATTCTAACCCGTAGCTGTCTGCCTTACTGGGATGATTCAGTTACTTGTGTGGCAACTCCTGAACTGCTTTGCATCATCATCTGGTATATTGAGAGTGTGAAGCAGTGCTCTTTACCTTGCTAAGAGAGCTATGAGCGGTGGCAGCTGAGCTCGGCGGCAGCAGGGAGCTTGGAGAGAAGGGAGGGGACAGGAATAAGCGCCTCAATCCCAAGATAAGCTGTCTCCACTTGCAGATCACACTGCTGAGGTGTCTAGGCCAAGTGTTACTGCAGTCTTGCCGTCTCTTCCTTGGGCTGCATCCAATCTGTTTTCAGAACTGGCTTTCTATTCACTTGATGCTTTTCCTCGTATTTTGCCATATGCTACTCCAAGGATCCCCAGGTACGCTGTGAGTAACTCTGTACCTTCTGCCACCTGTATGATTTACATCTAATCTCCCAAGGAGCAATTAAGCAGCTTCAGTAAGCTAGAGCTGACACGCATTTGACCAGAGGTTCTTCTGTTTCAGGCTATGTGTGGACATTGGGAATTGTGTGTGTGTGTGTGTGTACCTTGGCACAGAAGTATTGTGCATCAGATACGCTTCCATGGCAGAGTGACAAGGCATGTGCGTTGTTCACTAGGTTAACAAAAGAAGAGTAGGTTCTCTGTTTGCTTTAATAACTGCATCATTAGCCGATCCTTGATAATTTTCACCAGTTCAGGAGCTGATTGTGCCCTGGTTATCAATACAATACCAGTTCCTGTGACTGGGAATTATCTAGCTAACCTACTTCATTCTTGGTGATTAGAATGACCTCATGATAGAGCAGTTGCTCTTTTTCTGCTTCTTTTTGCTGTGCTTGGGCAAAACCTCAAAGCCCAGGCTTCACAGTAACAGTCACCCACGTTTTCGGAGCTGTGCCATCAGAAGGCTCTGTGGTGTGCAGTCTCCTGTACAGCCTGACTGCCTTTTGGCACTGAACCAAGACCCTCCTGAATTGACAGCTATAATAGAAGATGATGTATTACACCTACTAATTTCTGGATTACTGCACAGCAGTTTACCTATTTAAATTCTTCTACGGGATTGGGGACTGCCATGGATTTTCAAACAGAGCTGTTTCCAACCACTGACAAATTTGAAAGTTAGTAAAGCTAACTGCAAATCATCCATTGAATAGCAGGAGGGGAAAAAAGGCAGAAAATCACCTGCCACTGTTGCACAGAATGTAGCCCTGCATCCTCTGCTCTCCAGTGTGAAATAGCAGAAGTTTGGGTTTTTTCCTTTTTTCAGTGGGTCTGAATTTCTAAACTTCTCATGGGCACCATAAACTGTCAATTTAATTTGAGCTTCTTAACTCCACATCTCCAAAGTATGCAAAGCAGAGAAGAAACCTTTTAGGTATAGAATACTTCTTATTCCTGGCACAGAGCCCTATTGAGTAAGTTATGACACGGAAGAAGAAAAAAGTTCTTAAAACCAGAACAGTACTCACTAACTGGGCTTTAGCTGTGTATTGCTTCCCACTACTGTTGCTATGGACAAAATGGGTCATTAAGTTTTTCTGCATCTTTTCGTTGTTTCTCCTGGGAAATTTTTAATTTCTCATTCTGCCTTTTTCTTCATGCAACACTATATGAAGTTGTTTGTACCTTTTCTTCTTTGTGTAACGCTGAGGAAAGCTGAATTTTGTGTACTTTTTAACACGTTTTGGATAGATGCTATCCTACTCCAGTATAAATTGCAGAACTGTTTTGTTGTAGCTTTTGACAACCTCATTAGTTTGTTACCAGTGGCAATTCATTACAAACCTCGCAGGAAAAACAACCCAAATATCCTGATGTTGGTACACCACTGAGAGCCAGGCTAACTGAAGAAACTAAGCTCCTTGTTGGTTATTTTTTCTTAGCAGGTATTAAAAAGAATAGAAAAGGTTATATAGGAATTTGAAGAACATATGCATCTTCTGTTCATCCTAGTTTTATACATTAATTTTAGCTGAATCGGTGCATCCAGTCCTTAAAGACTACAGGATCTTGTGGTCTGTGAGAACAGCACTTCACCCCAGACATAGGTTGGCTTTGTAACTTCTCACTTTTGTGGGGAAAAGGAGAAACAAGACCTGAGCTATGTCTTTTAATGATTTTACTGTTTTAAAAGCCAGTACTTGAGGAAGTCTTGTCAGTGTGATCAATGAGAGTGTAGAAAACAAGCATGTGCTGATCAAACAGGAGTATGAGATGGAAAACTGTTGATTTTTGCCAGAAATTGTAAGCAAAATGTCCAGTTAGGACTTAGTGGATTGAAAATTTGATGAAGAGTAAAGCCCTAATTGCTGTGCCAGTGTTTTTACCTAAGTTCAGTGATCTGACACATTTTGACAATCTAATACTTCCAGTGTGTTTGCAGGGGCATGAGGGAGAAGGTTACAGAAGCAAATTTTAAGCTTTTAAAGGTTAAGTGCCCTCCAGTACATCCAATTGCACTCAGAAGATCTTTGCCCTATTTTCACAAAAATGAAGGAATCTGCCAAACCTAAGTTTTAAACACAGGCAAGCATGGAGTGCTCTGAGCAAGGGCAATCAGTTTTCTGTGTCTGGACATAGTAGAAGAACCCTCTATCCAGAGTGACATTACATACCT
>JAVSBS010020696.1:139653-155610 GCA_033124195.1 Coracias cyanogaster | reverse complement strand
AGTCTGTATTGGTTGGATGCTCTTTTTCATGGGCTGTAAATCTGCTTGTTTATCTGCAGTGACAAACCAGTGGCTCCTCACACTTCCCCTGCTCCAGTGTCAGGTCCATTCCAAGGGAGATAGGCCTCCATTAACTTCTCCAATGTGAATCCTTCACACAGGCTGCAGTTCTTCATGAGCTGCTCTAGTATGGTTTCCTTCTGCAGTTTGGAGTCCTTCAGGAACAGACTGCTCCAGTGTAGGTCCTCTGTGGAGTCATGAGTCCTGCCAGAAAACCTGCTCCAGTGTGGTATCATAGAATCATTTAGGTTGGAAAATACCTCTAGAATCATCTAGTCCAACCTCTGTCCAACATCTTCCTAACCCCTAGAGCATGTCTTGAAGCACCACATCTACCCTCTCCCTCCATGCATCCACAGATCCTGCCAGGACCTTGCTCCAGGACAGGTTTCCCATGGGATCACAGCCTCCTTTGGATGCATCCGCCAGCTCCAGCATGGGGTCCTCCACAGGCTGCAGGTAGATATCTGCTCCACTGTGGACCTCCACAGGCTGCAGGGGGACAGCCAGCTCCACCATGGTTTTCACTATGGGCTGCAGGGGAATCGCTGCTCTGGAGGTGCCTGGAGAACTTCCTCCCCCTCCTTCACTGACCTTGGTGTCTGCAGGGTAGTTTCACATTTTCTCACTCCTATCTCCAGCTGCTGTTCCACAGCAGTGTTTTTTTTTTTCCTGTTCACTTCTTAAATATGTTATCCCAGAGGCGCTACCACCATCACTGATGGGTTTCGCTTTGGTGAGAGAAAGGTTTGTGGAATTGCATGAGGCTCATTTCTACCAGTTGTCTCATCACTAGTAAGGTTAAGGATGCACAAGTCTGATCAATAGTATTTTTCACTAGAAAACCCACATTTTATAGCATAACAGAATGTTCCTTATACTCCCAGTTTAAGGTTTGACTTTTTCCTCTGTTGCTGTTTGGAAAATGCACAAAACTCTCTTTACTTGTCCTGTGTCCTACTTTACATAAAACAACAGAAGAGAGGAAAGTTTTCCATTGCTCATGGGTTTACATTCAATTATTTAACGGGGATTTAGAGAGTGAATGCTTCTGCTTAAATGCTTAGGTTGCTATACCAACTATTTAAATTATTTTTGCCCTAAAGTATTTTTATTATTGTATTGCAGAAGGGGACCTAAATGATTCAATGCTGTTGTAAGTGAAAAATGATGCAGCATTTACAGTCTTGAGGCTTACAGTTAGGTGATTAAATTGGAATTAACTTAATTTGTTGTTTCCTTGTTGGCTGTGGAAAATGTTGCTTAATTACTAGTTGTGTGCTCCCTGTCTGCCTCAGCACCTGACCCAGAGACACTGTGAACCTTTCACTTTGGTGATGGTTGCTGTTGATTCTTGAGGATTTTAGCCTGTACCTCCTTCAAACAGAAAGATAATATCATTCATGCTGTAGCAAAATATTTTAGCATCAATAAATAAAAACTTCCACCTGTTGGCACATTCTAGGGACTACTTTGTCAGAGCAAAATGATGTCAGTACACAGCAATGATCACCATGTTCATAGGCTGGGGTCTAAAAGCTGAACTTCCATCTCTTGGAAAATACTCAGAGGTATATATTAAAAAATTGAGCATGTTTTCTGAAAGACTTTTCACTAATGTACCCACATTACTTGGTGTGTATAAATGTAGTACACCTTCCATTTAAGAAACTTTATAGAACTAATCCTCTTTTCTTCAAATAAATTTATAAGAATGTGCAGCAAGTCTTGTGGGGTGAACTTCAGTGTACACTAGATCTACAAGCAGTTCACTTGCAGCAGGCATTGCTTGTGGGAATCCATCACGAGTCACTTAAGTCATAGCTTCCCCCACCACAACACACTTCTCTGTCTGAATGATAAAAGTTTCCAAATAAAAAATAAATTTGCTATTTTCTAAAGAAACCAAAGTGATCGGTAGCATACAGTCTGGCATACACAGGCGTCTGTTCTGATACAAAAGAAGGTGCTTCTGAAACAGCAGGCAAGCTACAAGTGTTCTGCTGAGTGGCAATAACAGTGTGTAAAAGCAATTAGCGTTTGGCTCCACATTTGGTTGTTGCATTGGAAGACACATCATGGCTGTTTTCCTGATTGACACCCTCTACTCGCCGAAATGGCAATGCTGAAAGATCCGGCTTCTTAAATGTGTTGACTTAGTAAGACGGTGAGGGTGGGATGAATTTGGGTTTCATTTGATCTCAGGCCTGTCTACAACATTTTGCTATGAGAGCGGCCTGCTCCAAAGCAGGATCGTGACACTGAGATGGAAGAACTTACAGAGGAAAACATGTAACAGGATGAAATCCTTTTTAGGTTAAAAGTAACTGTATCAAGCAGTGAGAGAGATGAAGCTGTTCTAAAGCTTCAGGAGTAAAAATAACAGTGTAGAGCTGAAGTGTCTAATGAAAGTGTACTGTAATGACAGCTGGATTACAAATGAACAAAATATTAGACATTGGTTAGTGATTCCTCTATCCTCTCATGGTTAGCTGCTCGGTAGTTCAAAGTGATCAATGGAAAAACAAACTGCACTTGATCTGTGGCCCTCAGCAAGTAAGTTAACCTTATCCTATAGCTGTGCAGTAGATTTGATGCAGAACATTCTTGTAGGATATTGGTTGCACGGCTTAATTTTTAATACTTTAACCTCTTCAAGATTCATAGGCCTAAGAGGGCTATATACACGCAAAGGGCTATTTTAGCAAGTTCAGCCATGTCCTTGTGTTGAATCCTACCTTTGTCTGGTTTTTTGTTTTGTTTTGGGATTTTTTTTGTGCTAAATGACAAATACTGGAAGCTGTTCCATTTAATTAAGCTGTTAGGCACCAAGCTCACCTGCTGAGGAGCACATGCTGTTTTCCAGGGGATCTCCACAGGAGGCTGTGGTGCTTTCAATGGTACTGGAACGACATGCGATAGAACACCGACAGTGCCACGCAGGATGCTTTGCTTGAAGTAGTCAACTGAAACTTTAAGATGTCAAAAATCTAGGTCTTTCTACCTTGACTGTGTGTATACTGGATATTGCTTGGTGAGCTTGATGTTTTCCTTTTTAAAATTAACAATCAGTCTCATCTGCATCTGATTATTTTGTTGTTAATTATGGAAATGAAGCTCAATATTATACTGCTGTGTTTTGTAGCTTTACTTTGTGTTCTTGAAGTATCATACAAAATGACATGGCTTCACATGTTTTTTTCCCTGTAATCTTTCATTATTTTTTTTTACATAATTCCATTATTAAATAATTTTTTTAAACCCCCAAACCACATGGTTTTGGCCCCATCCAACCCTATGTGAGTTCAGGAGCTAGGTTTCATTCAGTGATATGTATCATATATCTCATTTCCTTTCCACAACCAATATCTGACCCTTTCTTTACAGCAATGATGATTCTTCCTTTGTTTTTCACGTGTCAGCCTTCAGCTGGCTTTTCTTTCAATCAATGTGTATCTTGTTGACATAGAATTCTAATCAAGAATTTGGCTGATGACTGGAATTTCAAAGGAGCGGAGTATGAAAGCTCTATAAATAATTTTGTTTCAAATAGGAAAAATATGACTCATTGCTCCATGTTGCTTGTAAACCTGCTTCTGTGTTCTTACACAAAGTAGCTGCTGGTCAACTTTTTTCATGTTCACTGGCCAATCTGAAAAAATCTATCAACTAGCAATAAATAAATGAACATCAAGCAGAGGAGGATTAATAGCACAAAGTTCCCACATTCTGCAGAGTACAGTGGGCAAGGAAAATCTGACTATAGTCCTGCCACATCGTGATGATTACTGGTGAAGAGGAATTCAATCATTTTAGATGCAGACTTGATATAAAACTGGTATTTGGATCTTTTGAGTAAGCGGCAAAGAATAGAGTATGTTTTGATTTAGTTTCATCCCTAGCCCAGTTAGTCCTAGTCAGCAGAAGATATTCTTCCTTCTGTATTTTCAGCTGAGTTCTTTCCTCCCTGGTCTGTGAGGAGGAGGTCTTTACTACTTAAAAATTGCTCTGATTTGTTGCAGCTAGTTTTATTTTATTGAAAGCCTCCATATCTTTCCTTGTATAACTTTACTATTATTAGGTGCAATGTTTTGTTGTACCTTAATGGGAATAAATTCCTTATCAGTTATAACTGAATTCCTGCAAACTCCCCAGGGAACAGAAGGAAACACCAAAGACATTCTTTGTGTTCAGTGGTATAAGAATCATTTTGGCACTAAAGCTGGTAAAACTGTGAGCACTTTTTGTGCAGAGTGTAAGCCTGGGTATTGTCAGGACAACACTTCTTTCTGTGTTAAGGGGGTGCTTGATTTCTTTTAACAAGTGATGGTGAGAAAATGTGATGTTAAACAGGGTAAGTTACTCACGCAGAGTTGCAATTTGTGTAGTACTAGAGCTTGACTGATTAACGGATGTCAGATCAAGGTTTTGTCTTAATTCTCATTTATTAGTGTATATTTATCCCTAGAAAGGAATTAACATAATTCTTTCTTTGTCCTTACCAGACTTATTTTTATTAAGATTATCCTAATGAAGTATCTTGAGCTTTCTGGGGGGAAAAAAAAAAAAAAAGGTTGCCTTGCCCCTCACAAATGTAAATGCTTTAAGAGCCATCCTTACAAGGAGGAGCAGAAGGGTGGAGTATTGCTTCAACTAAACAGCAGCAGATGAAAAATCAGACCAATGTCAATCACACAAACCTATCTTCATTTATTTGTAATAAGTCTTTCCTTGTGCTTTCATTTTCTGCTTGGGTTTCTCTTGAAAATTTGAAAGCAGAGGATTTGCTACCACACTCAGAAAATTAATCAGGTCTGCCTAAAGAAATAACTCAGACACCAGTTAGTGTTTACAATCATCTTTTTCCCTTGGGTAATCTGTTGGAGGCTTCAGACTATGATAAACATCTACTGAATTTACAGATGGGTAAATGAGATTATTTTTTTTCTTATTTTTTTCTTTTTTTTTTAAATTTTTTTTCTAGTGTGCCTTGAATAAACCTGGAAAGTTAACACCAGCTTTGCTTCTGTTCTGCAGACCTGCTTCCTGGGTATCTTTGAACAGAAATGAATAGTTTCAATGTTATCTGCATATATGACTTGTTTGTACTAGAGTGTTTTCCGTAAAAAGCTTAATGGGTATAAACAATTATTGTTTAAAGCAAAGAAGCCTGCCTGCTGTTTGTACAACTTGTTGTGATCTGCAAGCAAAAAATGTAAAAAAAATATGAGGAGGTATGGAGGAAAGACTGCATTCTAAACAAATAGCTGTGGGCTTCTGTGGGGGCAGTGGAAGGCTCTGGTCTCTGAAGTCCTGCTGACACAAGCTACAAGGTCAAATGAACCTGAGCTGAAGAGATTCAGCTCTTGTGCTGCGTATGATGTTCCAGCCTTTTGTCTGCTCCACAACTGTTGCTGTAAAGCAAGGTATCAAAATGACCGAGCAGCTCAAACAGCAATAGTTTGGAGTAGATTCTGTAGTCCACTACTTTTTTTTTTTTTAATATGTTTGATTGTACATTGGGTTGGGAATTATGTTGCAGAGTCTGTAGAGAAGCAGCCAGGAATAGTGCTTTTAAAGCCTAGAATTATACATGGCATTTATATGTTGTTCTGCTCACTGTATAATTTCATTTGAAACAAACAAACAAACAAATCCAACCCAAAAACCCTAGCCAGTCCCATACAACAGTGGTTAAGATGGATGTAAAGTCTAACATTTATTTTTCAGCTTTCTGTTAGAGGAAAAAAAAAAAAGTAGTGAAATTAGGGAGCAGACTCACTTGCAAAAAAGTAGTCACTAGCTACAAAAAAGTAGCTAGCATGTTGAAAAGCTAGTATTTTATTAATTGAAGAAAAAAAAATATCTTTTTCTAGGTTCCCTAAAAAGTAGTTGCCCTTAAGCTATTTGTAAAGCAGCATTTACAATGAGCTCCTGACATCCTCAAGACGCATTTCTTTCATTTGATCTTTGTTCAGGCTTGTAGAACAAGAAAACAAAACTAATTTCTAGAGCCTAAAGTATCTTTATAGAAACCCACTTTAAGGAATAAAGCAAATTATGTTAATTCATACAGAACTGTAATATTTGTATTAACACAGACCTTTAGTCTTTAATTGGGTTTAGTATTTTACTTTTGCCCCATATTTGCAAATAAACTTCAACACTTTCTGTTCATTAAAAACATTTTGTCACTAGAACTCAAGATCATATGGCAGAGAGAACTGAAGGTGCATCAAAACATATGGTTTCCTTTTTCTCTCACATGGGAATACTGGTGTGCATTAAAGCTATATGCCAGAAACATCAGTGAATTGCAATTTAATGAAAGTGAAGCTGTTTGACAGGAGGTAATTTACACAAAAAAGTTCTCACAAAATTGCTATGATCAGGCCTCAACTCAGAATAAAGATGTGATTTTTTTTTTTTATAGAACTTTGTATCTCCAATCCTAGACAGGGACATTATTTTTGGTAGTTGGCATAGTTGATAAGACAGTTAAATCTGCTCACTGTAAAAGTAAACAAAGGAAGAACACTTGACCTGGCAGTGTTTTCTTATTTTTGCAGGCAATTAGAAATCAAGGAAACCGATTATTTAGAAATTGGATTTATCCCTGTAATTATACATCTTCAGACTGGGACTACAGCGGTTTGTTCTTCTTGGTACATGGCAGACAAAAGCTATTAACACGTGGAAAAAGAAAGCAGCTTACGAGAATAACAATTCCCCACCATATTTAATGTGTTTTATCAGTACTCTAATCTTTCATTACCATAGAATACGCTGATATGTTAAACGTCGGATTATGGGCCTGTCTTATGAGTACCTAGAGCAAGAATATAAATGCATGTTGTCTGATTTTGCAAATCAATTTCAAAATTACTTAAGTTCTCCCTGGCTTCTGCATAACAGTTTGGAGCATGTGTTTGAAGAGTCTGAAGTGTAACCAGCTTAACAGTTCGAGTGTGAGCTCGAACCTTGAGCCTTGACTATTTGTCTCCACTCTGGGAAAAAGCTGTCTCTAGAACTGGACTCCTCGGCCTCACTGCGACATGCTTCTCTATCATATTCAAAACTTCTTAAATCTTAGTTGTCTGCCTTTTAGTTTATGTAAGATTTAAGGCAGGTTTTTTCTGTCTGAAGCTAATTTCCCCTCTTCTGAACTCCTCTTTTGTGTTGCAGTATTTACGTTTAATGCATTATTACAAAATCTGATACTACCTTATTCCAAGTAAGAGCAAGCAGATGACCTTTTTTCTAAAGACACCAAATGCTGCTTGTGTCAGACAGCTTAGCGATTAGTTCCACTTTACTGTAGGATCTATCCTCTAAGGCAGTGTACGCAACTGTGAAGCACAAAACATTTTGTTGTGCGTAAGTAACTGTTATGAGTAATTGTTCATACCACAAGAGAGTCTCGGGAGCTCGGACATAGCCTAGTACATGGTGTGATCTTGAAGCAGATTCCCCCCTGGATGTAAGTGAATTTGGGTTGATAATGAATGAACAAATATAAAATTCTGAAGATCTATCAGAGTAGGTGGTAGCAGACTTTAACATGCCCAGTTTCATATTTCATATTTATTCTTGATGAATCACTGCAGCCTCTTTTCATCCAGAAGTTGTGCTGAGTTTCCAAAGTTCAGGGTGATTGATAAATCCTTGCCAGTGTAAACCAAAAAAATACCTTCTCTTAAAACTCTGTCCACACACTTGTAATATTATAATGCAATAAACTGAGATCAGAAGGAGAGCTGATTTTGTTTTCAAGACTATTGTGACTTCTTATTTTGGCTAAAACTTATTTTTCTCAGTTTGTAGGAAGATGCAGAGAAAATTGCTGTGAAGACTTTTCATGTCAAGAAGCAAACTTAACAGTCTCTTTTCATGAGTGTAGGCTGGACAGATTTTGCCAGTTTTCCTCCTAACAGTAAGATGGTCGATTTTCCAAAGAATTTGGAGTCTAAATATAACTGACTAGACACTACAGGTGGTAGGGAAATGTGGTGGACCTTGAGAAAGCTATTTCTATGCTTCAGTGATGAGACAACTACATATTTCTGACACTTCTGATTCCTTGGCTTCTGAATATGATTAAAGGGGTAGATGAACTGCAGTGTGTTTCATAACAGTTTATAAAATACAAGTGGAGACTCAGGTTCCATGATATCTAAACTGGACCCTTCATCTGGACTACATTTAGACAGTCATTAGATACTAAGTTGTCTGTACTGACTGAAGCCTGTTCTAGAAATTTTAGGGAAAGAGTAAGGACAAAATATCTGGGAATAACATTGCCAGTCATAATGGGTGGCAAAACAAAAAATGGGTTTTTATGTAAAGATAGAGACTCCATCTTGGAGTTCTTACTAATTTCAGAATATTTAATTCCTGTCCTTGTACACTGAGTGTAGCTGTATGTGGGGAGCTGTATGTTGGAGTGCAGTGTTTGGGGTGGTGGGGAATGGGCTGGTGGTCTGTGTGATGAAGTCTGTGTGCCTTGGTGTTATACAAAGTCTGGCTTGAAAATCTCTTGCAAAGAAACTACGTAAGTAAAGTTTTTACATTCAAGGTCCATGTAGTAAGTGCAATCTCTCTTTGCCATGAACAGGGCTTTAACTGCTCTGCTGGCAGTGATGCTGTCAGGTCTGCTTGTGACTTCAGTATTAGCTTTATCACAGCCTTTCATTGGAAAGTTTCCTTCTTTACGAACACACTTTCTTCTAATGAATTCTTGGTTTGTGTGTTGTATTAAATGTACCTTTATTCTGAAGACTATTAATAGCCATAAACTAAGCTCCTCACCTTGTCACAGTTCTTTAATTAGCTTTACCTCTAGGCTTTAACAGCTGCCACCCAACCACCAGAGGGTAGAGCTGTCTCTTACTGAATCAGGTCACATCTCAGCACTTTCCTCATCCCTCTTTGGTACAGTCTCAAATCATATCTAACACTGAACAATGAGCCTGAGCAAGATCATCCCACTGGTATGACAATGTGATGTTAGTCAGTAAAGTAAATGAAGAATCTCTTTTCCTGTTGGAAGGTATCATTCTGACATACCAAGTTATACACACTTCTCTCTCATTCTGGCAGCAAAATGGATAATTTCCAGATTTACTCTTCTCTTATCCTTAATATCCATCTTAAAGACCATCCTGTAGTGTGTAGTGAATCTGCAATTCATAGACCCACAGTGACTGCTAGCCATCAAACCAGAGCAAAATCAGAACAATCCTGTTCAGAAATCGGAACCTGGTGTTCAGAAATCAGAACCTGGCAATGAAACATTTCAAAAGACTGAAAGGAAAAAAACATGTCAGCCTTTTGCTGCCTCATTCAGCTGACCAAAGAGCCACCTGAAAAATTTGTAGGAAAATAGAGTCAAGGGAAATGAAATACTCTATCATGTTCCTTTTCACAGCAACTATTAAGATGGGAAGCTTGTACAAAACAGTGAAACAATATTTACTGCCCTAAAGTGAATTGTTTGTGCTTTCATGCACACTTATATGTACAAACATATATATTTGTATGATGGAAATACATTTTTTGAAGTCTTCCTTGTTCCAAACATTTTAAGTTACATTATGGGGTGAGGGAGAAAAAAAAAATACATAGATAGAAGATTCTCGTATTCAAAGTTATTAGTGTGACAAAATTAATAAATACCAAATATCTTAGAAATACATAACAAAACTTATAAAGTATTTATGGACTTCAGTGACTGTAAAAATTATAACTACTGGTATTTTGGGTAGTAAATGTGATGTAACTTTTTACAGAAAATGACATTTTTATTGCAACTGCTCTCTGCAACCATTGTTTTGTACACAAAAGAAAGCAGCATGTCTGGAGGAAAAGTATAAGGCTTCAAGAGTATCTTGAATGAAGATGATGTGAGACAATTTTTTATCTTACATACTATACATGTCAGTAAGTTATGAAATAATGATTAGTTTAAATCTGGTTCATTTTAAATCCAGTGTGAAATGCTCACATTATACTATCATTGTCCATAATCTACAAGATGCCTCTGGAGTCATTAGACCTCATAATGTAGTGTAATCTAGAAGGTGACAGCAGACTAAACATTTCCTTCTCTGGATTATCACTTAGCTCTATGGCAACAAAATTCATGCAGCATACAGTGCAGGAAGAAACTATGTCACAGTGTGAGTTAGAGAAGTCAGGACAGAGTAATAATTCGAAAAGCTCTCCACATTTGTTCACTTCTCTGCCTTTGCTGTACCAGGCAGGTTTTCTGAAAGGAGTGCCTTCCCCTATTTGATGGAATTACTCCTGGACAACACTAATTGCTCTGCTTTGGGTTCCGGTGTGCCCAGCTCATTTGAGTTTAGATACATACAAAATCTGTTTGGTATGATACTGGGATGCTTGTCTGCTGCCCTTTCACATGTGGCCAAATCATTGAGAGATCAGCAGAGACCTACTGCACATCTGTTAGTGATTTCTGAAGCACTTAGCAAAACAATAACTTCTATGTGTTCCAAGTTTCTGTACAAATTACACGGTGTCTTGTCCATTCTTTTTAGCATGCTTTCTTTGCTCCAATATAATACAAGTTTTTCTTGTTACTCTTCAGTCACTTCCCTTCTAACACTCAAGTTGTTCTCCTATGTGGCTAATGATGTGGTCTTTTCTTTTGTAACCACAATATTAGTCCATTAACTTTCTTTAGAATATCACATCTTCCCCTGAAGGAAGGGAACGAATCCCAGTGTTTGACAAACTTCTTTCACTGGATCTGTACACCTATCTGAACCCCTCAGTTCTTAATCCCACCCTGGCCCTGGAACTCAAACCCTTGCAGACAGCTGATTTTTTTTTCAGTAAGGTTGGCCATTTTTTACTTCAGAAGACAGAAGGAAAGCAAGCAAATAAAAGCTTGTCAGCTCTTGCTAAAAAAAAAAAAAAACAAACCCCGAACGTTCTATACCTTCACTTTTCTATGGGAGAGTGGCACAGATAAGGAATAGAAAAAGGTGGAGAAGGAACAGTTTTGGTAATGCCGAAAACAGCAAAATTTGAAATCCAATTAAGGCATTGGCAATTCTGTTTCAATATCCTGTAGCAGACCCCTGAATCTTTTCCAACACATTCTTTCTCTTCCCTCACTTCTTAGCTCATCTTTACTTTGTAAGTTTTCCAGTCTTGTCATTTATTCTGTTTCTGCACAATGACTAGTGCCATAAATCCCTTGCCATGGCTGAGATCACAGTGTACCAGTTAATTTTGTTTTGGCACAGAGTAAACACTGCTTTTATTCTGAACAATGCCAGCATGTGCCCAAGGAGTAGAAATAAATGGTTGCAAAGACATGCTTCATTAAAACCAATGAACTTGCCAAGTGCTCTTTTTCAGGCTTAACAAGAACATTCAGGTCCTTCTGTCTCATTAAAAAAATACCCCAGACAGTGAAGGTAATTGGTGAAGGCAGGGCCATGTAGCCAGGAGAAAGAAAAGGCAAAAAGATTACCTAGAGTTGGAATATGGGGTCTGAGTTATAGCTTGAAGACTCTGTGGACTTCGCAGTTAAAGAAACAAAAAGTGTTTAATGTTTAATTCTTGTTTGAGGAAATGAACCCTTTTTTTTTTCTCTTTATAAAATGTAGCAAGAATAAGATAGAAAAGGGGAAGTGTTGACTCTTGTAGACATGCACCGTGCAGGCTGCAGCTGCCCACAGTGGATTCTGCCTGTAACGTTTGTAGAGCACAATAATGGGAAGTGTTTGGTTTGGGGTTTATTTTTGTTTTCCTTACCTTAGAACTAATAAATAGTAACAACAAAATTTAACAACTGGAAAAAGTTGGTAACATCTTTCAACCCTCTGTAATCTATATCTAGCTGCAGGCAAACCTCGAGGTGAAACCTGGGTTGTCTGCTTCCTAAACCAGATGCTGTCTCCGTAGAAAATATTCCTACAGTTTTGAGTTGCCTTTGGTAGCTAATCTTTCACTGGGAGACCTGCAAACAGAAGGAAGGATAACATCGACCTAGCTGGGGCATATTCGCAACCAAAACAAAACACAGAGGTCAGCCTGTGGTGATAGCAGGAGGAACTGATAGATCACACAGAGATGCACCTTTTATTCCTCATTGTGTCCCTTTAGCTCTTGCCATGTATTTCTAACCCTTCTGCCCCTTTCTGCTGCCTTGTGCCTCTGCCTGTTTCCTGTGCAGGCAGCACAATAAGGATTTTATGAACAATAACGTACAGCTACAGAGTTTTGGGAATTGGAATGTGCAATAGTCTGGTAATCTGTTTTCTTTCCTTGCAAGGTAAAGGGCTGCAAGATTTAAATATAAGTTTTGCAGAAGAAACATGAAATGGAGGTTGCATAAAAAACAAGACACCAAAAAACATACACAGCCAGAATCAGCCAAGTGCGCTAGAATAGAAAATGCAAAAAGTTTTGACTTCAGAACTAACACGACAGTATTCTTATTGTAGGAGTTGCATGAATTCCCTAATTTCTTTGGGAGGAAGAGTGTGGAGAGCAAAATGCAAAGAGAGAAATCAGAATGAATTCTAACATGTTCTTTGCTGACTAGTTTGAACTAAGATACACAAACTTGCACCTCAGACATGTACTTTAAAAAAAATCAATCATACCTATTGATGAATTCTCCAAGACTTTCACTATAATTTGATTTATACCAACATAGCATAACTTGATTTCTTGCTGTGTAAAAAAGATCAATGTAAAGTCACAATTACAAAGATTTATTTGTGGGTACACAATAGTTTCTGTCTGCCTAATTAAATCCATTGTATCAACCCCAAATTTCAAATGGTGTGAAGTTTGTGCACAGACTACCTGGAAAGTGCTGTATCTGTGGTACCATTTAGTTATGAGAATTTATCAGTGGTATTCCTGAATAACGAGCCTTTAAAAACATACTTTGGAGACATTTTCTTAACATTGACGATGTCATTTCAGATGTCCTTAATGACGTTAGAATTGTTTATTGTTGTTGCTTGCTATTTCCTTCCTTCCCAGCAATGCCTCTAAGGCTTTTCAAAATAATACTCAGAAAAAAGTCACACAGTTCCTTGCCTGCTTCCCCACAGCTTTGTTGTCTGAAGAAAAACTTTGCAAAGGAATAAGGTTTGCCTAAAGAAAATTAAAAGGTATCTGAAGTTGCTTATCTAAAGTCCTGGTTCAGTGAAACAAAGATGAAAGCTCTCCATTTCAAGGACATCCATTTAGTTGTTAAAGATAATGACTGTGATTACCTGAGTGTGTGTGTATCTATATAGTGAATAATTTCCTGGGTAAAAGGAAAGATGGATTAGAAACAGTAGGTGTCAGAGCTCACTAGAACAAAAATGAAAGTACAACGGGCAAACTTTCTTTTCTTTGTATTCCTGTGGTATCCATGTTCAGGTGCGATTAAAGATCTCTATAGCTTTGTGTCCAGTTCAATCATTTTCTTGAAAGGAAGCAAACGTAGCCAGCAGCTATTTAGAAAGTGTCCATGTCTGGTTCTTTTGTACCGCTAAGGTACCACAGATGACCCAGCTAACCTGCAATGTAAAGGGTTACCAGGGTTTTTGCTGGTGTTTCATGGTGGTAGTTTTTTTGCTGTCCTTTACTTTCTTCTTGTCTAGCATATAGTGGATGAATTCATGCTGGCTAGAGACTAGCGTGTCGTCTCCTGGTGGGGAGACAGGGAAGTTCCCTGGAGCTCCCAACTTAGACCTGGATTTGTTTGATTTCTGGAGATTGCTATATTAACGTGTCATTGCACTTTCACCATGAGTTCGACTATTTTTCTGTCTAGAATTTCTCACAGTACTGGATCAGTTTGATGTTTGTTTTCTTTGGCAAGCCATCCCAATGGAATGTTTTCCTGAACTGCTGGGGCTGAGTTGTGGGCCTGAAGTTGGAGTTGGCCTGTGGATGAGCCACAACCTAGCAGAATGTTTTGTTTCTGTTGGCTTCATGTTTCAGAGGCAGAACCTGGCCCACCTGTGTCTCTGTGGCTCCACCCTCACCCAGGTGGTCATGGTTGGAGTGGTGGGTAAGGCTAGGATTGTATTAACCAGGAGCCAATTATTTAAAAGAGCTTCCAGTTGGATGTGGCTTCTGTTGGGGCTGGTCACATCTTGCTGAGCTCTCTTGGTGGTGTTCTTCCATGTGAAGGGCCACTGAGGGAGCCATCTCTGTCTGTTGTGACCAGCAGGCGATGGTAGCACCACAGTGGGCAGCAGAGGGGCTGGGCCTACAGGAGCCTATGGCAGGACTGTATGAAAGAAAACTTGTGAGGGGATGTTGCTGAGTTCAGTGTTGGCCTGTGTGATCAGGCATCTGATGGCAGCATAAAATGACGATGGCTGAACCAGCACAACATTCCCTCACACCTCCTGTGAAGAAGGACAAGCACATGAGTTGGGAGGTGCACTGAGATCCTATGGTTTGAATACCCAGGTGTCACAGAAGTTGGGACGGTAGAGACCTATAGGCATTTAGAAGCATTAAGGGGACAAGATAAATAGAATTCTTACTGAGAGCAGAGAAGAACCTAGAGAAAAATAACTATGGATGATAGTTTGTTTTTGAACCCAGAAGAATACATGAGGAGGAAGATAAGAGGAACTGATTTGGAAAATAGGGTCTTTGGATGAAGTGGTGTAGGGTACTGAAGAAGGAAAATGTTACTCAATTTTGGTTTTCTGCTTATGTAGTAAAAATATGAAGTAAAAGAGTAAAAAATAAAGTACTAGATGAGAATTGGAAGTCAATTGTAAGAACTGTATTTCCAGAAAAAGCCATTCTTTTTGTATCTTTAAATTCTCTGTGAATACTAAGTCATGTATTAAAAAAGTGTGTGTATCATACTTCAAGGCAATGGGGACTCTGAGGCGCATGAAGTGAATGCATTTCCAAGCCCTGTATCTGTCCACTTTTGTCCAAAGCCTCTGGAAATATTACTGTGGTCGCTATTCTTCAAAAGAATCAATGTGCATCTTCATTTACTTGATCAATGATGTAGAGGTGAAAGTACAAGGGTATTTCATTATTAGCAAAATATGATGCTGCAGCAGTCAAAGCAGAAGAAAGGCATATGGCATATGCAGTATGTACATTATAATTATATTTGTGTATCAAAATTCTAATATACTTTATTTTTGGACCTTGTATTAATGAATAGAGAAGGACTAGTTGGGGACATTAAGGTTGGGAACAGGCTCAGCGACAGTGATCACGATATGGTGGAGTTCAGTATTTTAAAAGGTAGAAGTAGGGCAATAAGTAGGATTAAAACCCTGGACTCCCACAGGGCTAACTTTGTACTCTTCAAAGATTTACCTGCAGGAATCCCATGGGCTAAGACTTTGGAGGGTAAAGGAGCCCCAAGATAGGTGCATTCCCTTGAGTAAAATATCAGGTAGGCGTGCTAGGAGACCTGCATGGATGAGCAAGGAGCTTCTGAAGGAAATCTCATGGAAGAAAGAAATTTACTGTTCGTGGAAGAAGGGACTTGTCACTTGGGAGAACTATAGGGAAGTTGTCAGGACCTGTAGGAAGGCATCAAGAAAGGCCAAAGCCCTCTTAGAACTAAAACTGATGAAGGAAGTAAAAGGAAACAAAAAGGGCTTCTTCAATTATATCAGTAGCAAAAGGAAGAACAGGGAAAGTGTGGGACCTCTGCTGAATGAGGTGGCAGCCCTGATAACTGAGGATGCAGAGAAGGCAGACTTGCTGAATACCTTCTTTTCTTCAGTCTTCAGTCCAAAGACCAGCCCTTGTAAATTCCAAACTCTGGATGTAAGAGAGGAAGCCTGGGGGAGTGAAGACTCTCCACTAGTCAGTGAAGACTGGGTTAGGGATCAGTTACGAAAATTGAATACACACAAGTCCATG
>JAVSBS010020696.1:118798-139553 GCA_033124195.1 Coracias cyanogaster | reverse complement strand
CAAGGGGCAATGGATACAAGCTAGAGCACAGGAAGTTCCACCTCAACATGAGGAGGAACTTCTTTCCTGTGAGGGTTCCAGAGCACTGGAACAGGCTCCCCAGGGAGGCTGTGGAGTCTCCTTCTCTGGAGACTTTCAAGACCCATCTGGATGCATTCCTGTGTAACCTGTCCTAGATTCTATGGTCCTGCTTGGCAGGGGGGTTGGACTTGAGCTCCAGAGGTCCCTTCCAACCCTGAACATTCTATGATTCTATGATTTGTGTATGTGCCTTTGCTTCCATTATCTGTCTGAAACAGCAAGTAAGTGCATTCTTTTTTCCGATACAAATGTTTTGGTATTCAGGTATCCTGCCTGCTCATAAAAAGTCAGATGCTCCCTGAAATTAGACCCCACATACATTTTATTCCAATTTGTTATTCTAATAGATAGAACAGTTCAGTTGGAAGGGACCTACAGGATCATCCAGTCCAACTGCCTGACCATTCCCCTTTTCATTCTCAAAGTCAATACGTACACTTTCTGCAGCTACTGTATTCAAAAGGAGCCACAAGAAATTCATTGAGAAAATTGCACTTAATAGAAGTTAGATGCATGTGTTTTGAGGCTCTTCAGAATTGCCCTGCTGTACATGGCCACTGCTCCCAAAATCAGAAGAGGAAAATGTCCATGTAGACTAAGCACTGGATGAAATTGCAACCTGGGCCAGTCCTGAGGAGTTAATAAAAAAAGGAAGGGGAGAATGGGAGAAATGTTTATTACACAAAGTCAGTCAAAAAATCTATATTTAAGAGCTGCTATAGCTTTGAGGACTTTTATATTGGGGGAACACGTAGTTTTCCCTGTATCCTGAAAAGTCTGTTCTGGTGTTTTTATTCTTTATGTCTGTGGCTTCTGGGTCTGATTGCAATCTTTTATCCATGCTACAAATCTCTTTCAAAATGATAGTATTGACTAAAACAGAGATATCTTATTCTTTACATTTTTATTCTTTAAAAAGGAGACTAAAACCTCTAATTGATTTCCTGCCTGGAGTGCAGAAATACAAGACCCTGCCAAAATCATCACTTGTTAAATATCAGTTCTAGCTATTAGGGTGAAACCTTCCAGACAAGACGTTTACAGAACTTTTTTGTTGTTGTTTTAGTAAGCTCTGTATTGTTTTAGACAGTTAAAACCAGATCCCAGTCACAGTATTTTATAAACCAGACACCTTCCTCTGTCAAGGATGCTTTGGCATAATTGAAGTGAACACTGGGATCAAGTTATCATCCTACAGCAGTCATTTGGCAGAGAAATAAATGTTGGTTACAGGTGACAGCAGCAGAGTACAGCGGAGCATCACGCATTTCTCCTCTGCTTTTCAAGCTAAGCTGTCTTGCACCTAGAGCTCAGCTGCTGCTCAGCCTTCCTGCGTGCTCTCTTCTCCGAGCTTACCCTCCTCGCTATTCTCTTCTCTTCACGCATGAAGCAGGGCTATATTTCTAGAGCTGGATGCAGTGCTGCCATGCATGAGTGAAGCTGAGCCTGTGGCAATCTACAGGGGAGTGACTGCGCAGAGTAAGACACAAGGTAGTGATTTGTGTGCTGCTGGGAGCAGGAGCTACAGCGCAGCGGCGGCAGCACTGAGAGAGCTCACCTGCAGGCAGCTGCACAGAAACAGGACATTTTCACTCTACATTGAGCCCGAAGTGAGACTGGGCTTCCTTGTATGTTCATCCCTCTTCTCAAAGAGCAATATTTATTAATTTATGAAGAGCCACACAGCTTTATTTAGAATCACCTAGTACAATTGGAATCTTTTGATATGAAAATAATTATTACAGCCTTCATAAATGTGTAACTTTTGGGGGCAGGTTGAGAGGAGGAGGTGGTTTTTAGCAGTAAGGAGCTGGCAGAAGGATTTAAATGAATTTTTTGTTTGAGTAAAATCTTATTTGTGAGCGCAAGAGTTCTTGCTCCTTTCTTCACTATATCACTTGGGAGCACAGGAACTGCCATATTGCATCAAGCCAGTCATTTGTCTACTGCAGTGTGCCCTTGCCAGCAGTGACCGACAGCAAATGCCTTAGAAGGCAGTGAGGGAAACCTGTAAGGAGGCCAGAGGGAGAAACACTGATCTTGAGGAAAGGCTATTTTTCTCCCTCATGATGTTGTTTTGGTTTTAACCTCATGAAATGGATTGAAATAAAGCCCAAAAGCCATCATCTGTTTGTGATGGCATTTTAAGTTTTCCCTTTTGAAAGTGCATAACATCATCAATAACTGAAGAAACTGCTTAAATAAGACAGGTAGGGGGGAAAAGTATCCAACTGCATTAAAATGTATCTAATGCAGTGTAGGAAGAAACTATTTTTTTCTTGTTTATCATAGCCAGAAAATGTGTGTACTGCTACATCTACCTCCTGCCTTCCAGCCTACACGCTCTTCCAGCTGGCTTTCTTCACAGCTGGTAACCGTGTATATGCCTCAATGTCCTTTAAAGGTAGGCTTGAATTCTGCTTCCCCTACGTTTCCAAAGGGGAATATCTCTAGGAATGCTTGATAATTTGCCCAAATCTAGGGCAAACCTGGGGGCTGTATGTAGCCATAAATACTAAACACACCAATGCAGAGCCGGAAGAGTAGGTCAGAAGTTTTCCATCAGCAGTGCTGTATGTGTATGGGAAGGTGATGATGATAAAATACTTGTGGGGGCCACGTCTTTCGTCTCCAGTCCACCCACAGGCTGAAGTCATTGCAGGTGTAATGGGATACTCAATGATGGAATTGCAGATATAATCAGTCTATTTGAAACCAGATGAGTGATTGCATCATTGTATGTACGTTCATAGCCACAGTTCCTAAGCACAGGCAGGAGGAGTCCTTTTTTTCTCTCCTCTATACACATTGCACATTCCTAAAGAATAGTCTTCATTTTGAAACCATGAAGTCCAAGCCGTCTTAGACTGTAAGGAAGAGAACCATTATAGCTCAAGGAATGGCACTTCAGCATGTCATTGAATTCAGTAATTCAATTAAGAGCACTGGTGGTTAAATACACATTCAGCTGTATAGTGTTGTGTGCAGCTGTGCTCTGCTACCTGGTGACATAAGAAGGGACAAACATTTGCTCTTCAGCTACGCTGATTTTTGTATTCATCATGTGCAGCACGCTGGGTGTGCGTGGGCTGCTGGAGAAAATTCTATCCAAGTTGCTGCATAGCTGTGTCTGGATGCTGACTGATTACACCTGCCACATTTCGTTTTTAGACAGGTTCATATTAACCTTCTGTACTACAAAGTGTAGTTCCCTTTCACGTTGCCTCAGACTGAATTCCTGAGAAGACACCTCATGTTCCCCCCTTTAAAAAAAAAGGCAGAAGGACATATGTTGTTTCACAAAGTGATGCCAGAGGATTGGAATCTGCTCTGTGTCTCCTTGCCCTGTACCCCTACCGCAATTCTTCCATCATCGAGACATTCTGGTATATAATTCAGTTTTAAGTAGCAAAAGCTGCATAGTTCTCATACATTCCTGTCAACTGGTGTGTGAAATAAAGATGCATGCACAACCCAGGACATACATGTATGTCCTTGGTGCCTGAGAAAGCAAATAACTGCTACCAATGGAGTTACTTAAAACTCCCTACTCTGTCTCCCAAATTTCATTTCACTCAAATCATTCAGATTAAAATACTCCCTCCTCCTTCTTGCTTCTGTTCATACAACTTTATACTTGGGTTCACAGTAGGCCCGCTGCAATTTTTTTATTAAGGAGCAGGGAAAACTTTCTGGTTCCACTTTGTCTTCTAGTGCTGAGATTGATTTCCGTTATCTTTGTACTTTTCTTTTGATAATTGATACTTTACATCATCTGAGCTGGCATTCTCTTTCTTTACTTTGTATCCCATTTTACTGATATAACTCAACCATGTCTCAAAGTGCTTAACTAAGAATTTCTGTGACAAATTAAAATATTTTATTTTCTCTTCAATGTAAAAAAAACACCACCAAAATATGCAGTCCAAAATTGTACATCTAAAGTATTCATTACACAATTTTGTTATTATCTGGTGAAGAATTAGCTCCAATTTTCAATTTTTAAAAATGATTCAAGAGTTGTTAAGAGCACTTCTGCTAGAGTCTCAGATGTTTACAGCCTATGTATGTGCTTGAATGCCCTTTCTGAGGGGATTCCGGTGCGACTGTAAACTGTGAGAGGCTCCAGTGAGCTGGTGGGTACCGTGCAGTAATGTCCATAAAGGTGAGCCTAGGTGACCTTACACTCGGGAAAATTGCCTCTTTTGACTTTTGTTGCATATCTATGTAAACAGAGTCAAAGGTCTTTTAGGAAACTCATATCAGGCGGTGGAAAAGATTGTTGGAAGGCAGGGATTCAAAGATTCTTAGTGCAAGGAGTATTTCTATTGCCGCCTGGATAGATTTCAGCACTTGTCTCCTTAGTGCATGCACATAGAACAAGCAGACACAATATAATACTGCAACGCCTATCTCCAGCACCCTCTTTGGTTCCTGCCGTGCTGTGTATAGCCCTGTCTTCTCCTCTAGAAGAGGAAAGACACCAAAGTAATACATATGACATGTCTGATGAAGGATGCAAATTCCTAGGTGAGGGAAATCTGTAAGAAAAATCTTAAATAGTTATTCCTTGCTTCTGCTGGTCTTGTGATGCTTGTGTAAAACAGCACGATTCATACTTTTTCCATGACTTGCATCAAATCTCTCTCTCAGTGACTTAGATTTTGTCTGTTTTTGTCAGTGAGGCCATACTAATTTATTCCAACTGACAAATCAACCTGTTAATTTACTTTTACCCAAATGTAAATGTTTTCTGTACCATGAGAGTTCTTAAATGCAGCTGTTACTCAAAATGTGAACTTGCTCTATGATGCAACAAAGATAACTTTTCAGTCTTTATTCAGCAGTTTTGCAGGGAATAACAAGTGCTTTTTTATTAATCTAGCAAAGTAACCTGTTACCATCCTTGATGAGTCTTTCAATTATTATAGCCTTTGCAGTTCTTAGAGCATTATAGTTATCTCTCTTTCTTTTAACTATTTATATTCTAAAATATGTGTCTGTCCCTTAGAACCATAAAATTTCATCTTTGTTGTTTTCTTACAATCAATTCAGCTCATTCAAATGCTCAGCAGAGAATATGTAACAAGGTCAAAAGCATGACTTGATGCAGGACTCCAGATGTCAGTGAAATGACAATGCTGCTGTTGTAGGAAGAGAAGTGATCTCTATTTCTTTAGAAAATACTGCTGACACATTGAACAAACATCAAAATTATATTCCTGTATGAAGCAAGCTCTTATTATTATTTGAAAGCAGGATAACTGCATTTCTAAAAGAGCTCTGTTGTCTGTAGGCAAATCTCACTGTTACACAGAAAAACTCCCTATGTTAAATCTTACTGGGAAGTAGTTTATAATGAACTCAGGATAGCAAATCTAGTTGTGGTAGCAGTCTCCTTTAACACAGAACAATCTTAACCTGGGAACGGATAAGGTTAATTAATTTATTTGATGAAATAATGACAGAGGCCAGTTAGCCTTTAGTTTTTAACTCACGATGTAATTTTATTGGTACATTTCAGAGAGAGATTAGAATAAAATAGTTTTGTAATCATTAACTGTTGGATCACAGGTAGCAATCAGCATCAAGTTGCCAGCCTTGTCGATTGGCATGATTTATTGAAGGCAAATAATCAGCCTTTATCAGAGTGGATGGAAAGAGCAAGTGAATATGGTCACTCTAGTAATCATGAAGAGCCAAAGAGAGGACTTTTTTTCTAGTATACTACAGAACATCACTGGCATAATGTCGTCTTACAATGGTTTCAAAATCTTGTTTTATAAGAAGTAAATGAGCAACGAAAGGGGTTTTTGCAATGTTATAGTCCTTAGTCTACTGCTCAGTGAATGCGAATTGAGAAGAATCTGATAATTTGAATTTACAGAAGGCATGTTCTAAGCACACAAATCTGAGCAGTGCTCAAGAATCAGCAAATTGCCCTCAATCAGAAGTCAAATTAAGAATAATTTCTTTCACTTCCTGAAAATCAAGCTTGTTTGTTGCAGTATTTCTGGAAAGATGTAAAACCGTTATCACTAAGGACTTGCATCCCTATCCTATCAAGTCCTACAGACACCCATTATGGTGATCTTTACAGTGTCAGTCATATGTCCCAGCAAAGTGCACTCAGCTCCTCATGTAAAGCTGGCATAATGATTTCCTCACAAGTCTCATGTAGGAGTGGAGCTGAAAGCTGATATTTTTTCCAGTGCTTGCCTGGAGATGTACAGTTTGGTGATCCATGTAGAGCAGGAGGAAAAGTAATCAGACTTGAAGCTGCACTACGTTTTGCTAGAGCCAATTGTAGAGGAAAACTGCTCAATTCATATAGTTTCAATCAAATCAGGATAAAAGTAGTTAATCAATTTATTAATGACAGTAATTAGCCAGCAATCCACTGTTAAATATTTCCCTTTACAGTTCTTTCAAGCTGACTTCTACCTTGTTTCAAAAGTGTCTCTGCCACAGTTTAACATGGCTGATGATTGTCTTTCTCAGTATTACAAGTTTTGGGGAAGACGACCTCTTGGACAGTTTGGGTTCTTTTTTTCATGCAAACCAATTGTGCACACACTCCTGACTTACCAGCCACTTTCCCAAAAAGGAGGCTGTAGGAATTTGCCCCCAGTGTGCTCTCAGAGTAGGTGATATCAGCCCCACAATCAGATTCAATTCCACCTTCTTGCTCCAGAACAGAAAAGGTACCTTGAGCAGACCTAAGCAACCAGATTGGAACTTTTACTATTTTTATTTATCTAGCTCTATGTTTATCAGAAGCCTTCCACACACCTCCCTCCCCAACTCCCCCCCCCCCGCCCCCATACATTTTTATTGGCTTATCTGTAATTTATTCTATGTCAGAGGCAAAGTATTAGATTTTTTCTCTCTCTCTTTGCGATGTTAGCCTTAAAGATTAGAGATTATTCTATTTCCTGGATAGATGTTATTGAACAGTAACAAAGCTCAAACTCATCACTCATCTGTAAGTGTTCCTGGGGATATGGATGTGAATGAGGACTCTTTGTTGATGACCCATAAAATTCCTCAAAAATTGGAACTGGAGATTTATATTATTTTCCTGTACACATTATTTAATTCACTTTTGCCAGTAATTCTCTGTTACCAAACATGGTCAAATAGCAACATATCTAAAAGCCTTTCCTTGTTTACAAAATGAATTTAATTTAAACAAGTTCCCAAGGCCCCAGCGTTATCAAATTCTTCGAATTTCTAGAAATGTGTGTGTTGCTCATAATATAGAAATGTAATAGTCTTGTTTGGGATCTAATTAATTATTAATCACTCTTACAATATTTATCAATGTTTTATCCATCATCTATCTGAAGTTTCCCTGTGCTCGTAATAAGCTCTGGTCTATTATTGTGTATTTTGTAACACAGAGGATTTGGGGATTTTGTTTTTTGTGCCTCAGATATCATACATCCCTTGATGTCAGAGGAAAACAGGAATTTTCTAGAGTAAACTCACAAGCCCAAATTTTCAAATTTGTTAAGTCCAGGTGTCCTGCTTCAGCATCTGGTAAAGGTCTGATCTCCTAGGAGTACTGAACAGTTAGCCTGTAAGAATCAAGGACATTTCCAGTGACTGTAATATGCCATCTTCCCCCCTCTCTGCCTCTATCTTATGTATTTCATATTGAGAATTTAAGAAGTTAAACACTGGATAATTTTTAAAATTTTTCGCCCTCTTTTCCTTTTTTCCTCCCTTCTTCTCAACAAAATTAAGTACTGCCCATGTTCACTTTTTAAATTTGAAAAAGAAGAAACAGCAATTAAACAGAATAAGCTCTGACCAATATTTTTTTAAATGATGTGTCATTGCTTATTCTGTCATTTATCAATTTTTGCACTCTCTAAGCTGCAACTGTAGGTTATGAAAAGTTAATAAGGTAAAGGGAGATCCTCTTTCCGCTTCTTTTTAAAATACAGGCATTTGTGGGTCCAGATTTTCAATATTGTGCACAAGCAGTTAAAAACGCAAATATGCCTCTGCAGTTGTGGGTGATTTGTAGCTGCAGTTAACATAAGTAGGCAGAAGATAAAAATCATGCTTCAGTCACCATATACAAGTAAGTCACCATCTGTACCCAAAATTACCCAAAATCTGTTCAGGGTTGTTTTTTAAAATCAGGCAAATATAAGTTTTTTGCAGTGTTGCAGCCACACAGGCATATCACATCTTACTCCCCAACACTGTCTCCATCTTCTTTAGCTAGAGTCCAGATTTTAGGAAACTTTTACTGGAAAATGTGTCTGCAATGTTGCTCCGTTATTCCACGTACACCGTCATGTTTATGTTAAACTTTCCAAACTTTTTTTTCTAACGTGTAAGTAACACACAACTACTTTGATTTCAGAAAGTACTAGAGCCAACTTCTAGTGCTTTCCTCACAAGTAATGATTTTTTTATCACTGTTCTTCACTATTTTCTCCTCTGTTCCTCTTGCCTTCTTCTTATAATTCAAGTACCTGGATGACAACTGTTCCAAATGCTTTCTTCTAGCATGATGGTCAAAAGATAACCTTTCAGCATAAAAATCAGATAAGCTTTTTATAACTGCCTTTACACGTAGTTTTTATTTTCTACTTTGGTAGTCAGAGGGCCATGAACAGTTCTAAAATACCCAGGGCAGCAAATTCAGAGGCGGTTAGACATAAAAAGACATAAAAAGCTACAGCTATAGTTGCAAGAATTGTTGTCACCTTTTGTTGGCTTCTATCAGCAGGACAGACAAGAGCAAGGTGAAAAAATTGATGTCCTGAATGGTGACAGTTAGATGCAATAAAGTACACAGACATTTTATGTCTCCCCTTTGCTGCTGTTCAATGCTGGAAGCACCTGAAATCTGTAGATAGTTCTTCTCCTTCTGCACAATGTGTTTTGAGATAAAGCAGAGTGTAGTAATCCATAAAACTCAAAAAAATTACTCTTTCAAATCAAAGTCTGTTTTAGGAGCTATATAAAGAACAACAGGAAGATTAAAAATATAAAATACAATAAAATAGAAAAAGCTGATACGCACATTTCAAGGTAAATTAGAAGGTTTGTGAGATATCATAGTAAAGTGCCTGTAGAACATAACCCAAGTGACATCCACTGCGGAGATGTGAGGGGAGTAGCACTGTGGGCATGGAGCTCCCAGGTGGAATGTCCTACCTGCTAGAAACCCGTCACTGCTCTCTGGTGAAGGCAAATATGTCCCTGAGGTGTCATTGCTGTCCTGGTTTACTCTGAAACAGTAAATCTTGGGAAACACCTCTCTGCTAGGACCGTGTGTCTATTTGTTAGGCCTATGTGAGTAACGTTGCAAAGAGGCTGGGTCATGACCTGGTCCCAGAGAACTTGGCCAAAACTGGGGAAAGCTCTAAAGGCAATAGAGCTTCTATTTGTTGAAGAAGAATTTGGTGAAAAATACCTAATGAAGCAGACAGGCTTAGGAGGGAAGATGATCTGCAAGTCTAACACAGGTGGCAGCATTTTCTACATGGTGTCTGCCCCAAAAAAACTTGTGAAATGCCATCGGTGTGGTAGAAGACTCTAACAGCCTATCTGTTTTTGTAGCTTTTAAACAAGGTGCTGGTTAAAAGAAGGATTCAAATGTTACTTTGTCATAAAAACCTCTTTTTACTTGCAGAGGTGAAAGCCACTCTCGTTTCATCTGGAGATTCGGGAAACCCATGATGATATACCAGGTACGTGCAAAATAAAGATTTGCTATGAATAAGTTTGAAACATTCACGGTTTTGTAATTCTCCAAATTGCTATGAAGAGTGCAGAAGAAGCCCTGTTACAACAAAAATATATTCCTAGTATGTATTCCTTGTAGTTAATGTGAACATAAGTTCTGAAGCATGTCTTATTTTTTGCCAGTATACTGAGTGTGAGAGATTTCAGTCAGGACAAAATGCTAATTTCTGTCTGCTTGTATGCTTGGAATCTGTGACAGGAAAACACGAACACAGAACTGAACTGAGAATCAAAGAGGAGTTTAAGGAATGATCCCATACACTGACGTCTGCTCTTCTCAAAGAAGGTAGCTATTGAAATTGTACATTTGTGGTGGACTGTTTAGTCCTTTTAAGTACCTTTATTGTTAAGCACTTGTGGGAAATCTGTCTATTAAAAGTTAACAAGTGAGAAATGCATTTATTTCACTTACAGTAGGGGAGTGTCTTAGACTATGTACTGTTACACCAGGGTGAGTTGAAACCTCCTAGGCCACCACGGTTGCCACTGTGCAAGCCGCTGTGCGTGCATGTCACAGATGTGATACTCAGTTCAGTACCATTTGGGTGACAATATAAACCAACGAGACTGCAGCCCAGCAGGATGAGCTGGCAATCTTCACATCTTAAAGCAAGTTAGTGATAGTGTAGTGTACAGATCACAGAATCCCAGCATGGTAGGGGTGGGAAGGGACCTCTAGAGATCATCTCGTCCAACCCCCCTGCTAAAGCAAGGTCACCCAGAGCCAGGCCGCCCAGGATGGTACGCAGGTAGGTTTTTAATATCTCCAGAGAAGGCGATCTTGGCTGCTGGTTCTGTTCCCACCACCTATGATCAACAGCATCAGGATGACTGATTGGTCCTCTGTTGATGACTGGCTGGCTTTCTGATGGTACAGCTGAAGTATGGCTGAAATATAATTCCTACTAACTTGCTAAATAACAGCAAGGAGATTAAATCCTGATAAAAGTAGATGAGCACTAGTATATGTGATTCCCCAAACGAGTATTTGAAAGGCATAGAACTGAAACCTGACCTTAATTCTATTTGTGTAAAGTCCTCTAATGATGTAAGACGTAATTATCAATTACGAATTGTAGAAGACTCGATATGCCTTTTCCAAGTCGCAAGAGCTGTGTCTGGCTTTTTGTCCTTGCACAGTGGTGCACGTAGAAGAAGTTCCTGTCTGTTACCACTGGAAATAAAAATGCAGGCAGATGTACAGGCCCTAAACACACCAATTATTAAAGTAAAATCTTCAAAGAAAAGCATCAAAGCCACTGATGATCCCTTTCGGGAGCATAAAAAAGATTCTGTAAAATAATGGATTTTGCCTTTCATTTGACTGTTTATCAGTGTCTGACAGCACTGCTTCCATTATCAATTCCAGCAGACAGTAGTGTTGGCTCATCAGCCTATCTCTTGGGTATTTCTTGGCCATGTGATCAAACAAGGTGTGTTTCCTAACTTAGCCTCTTTAACATCACGTGAGGTATCAGTCTTTAGAGCCGTACTCTAGGTTGCAAGTCAAGGAGAGAGAGATTTCAGCAGGTGCAAAGCTGCATAGGTACCTTGACCTTGGCATCAAGGATAAGGGATTGACTTGGAACCAATAAAACTTAGGCAGTGCTCTCACTGTGCCTTTTGCACTGTGTTGTGTGCAGTTTCTACGCAGAATACCTCTCAGCTGAGGGGAAATTCTGGAATGGAAGTTTAGAAAAAATCTCACTCAGCTCACTATCTACACAGATCCTCATGAAAAGCTACCTTATGGTTATTTTACATATCAGAAATTTTATTCCCATTACATTTGCTTTCTAAGGCTTCATGCAGACTTCATTGTCCTGGTTCAGTAAAGCGCACACACATTCGAAACACTGCAGTAGCTCCATGTAGAAGAAAAATGTCACAAAGCCGTTGACCTGTTTTTGCTTTGTATCCACATGGATTCCCATTTACAACCCAAATGGGAACTGGAAATGAGAAAAAAAAATTAACTGTTAAACAAAATGGACAAAATACTACATAGCAGTTTTCAATCCACAAAGTTGTTAAAAGTTTTCTGCCTTTCATTTTGGCAAAGTTTGTGTGCTAATGCAATTCGGGTGTATTCTTACCCATGCTTAAACTATGAAAGTTTCATAGTTTCAGCCATTCTAGATGTTGTAGAAATGTGGATTTAAGTAAGTGGGCCTTCTATTTCTGTATAGTGACTTTTTGGACAAGACTGTCATAAAAGTAATGCCTAATAAGCTAAGCAGAGCATTACAGTGATAAACCTCCTCAGAGTCTTAATTCTGTTCATAGTACAAGTAGCGTAGGATCCCCTAAATAATATCTGCTTGACACAAGAGACTTTCAACGGCTTAACTTCAAAGATAGGAAAAAAAAAAAAAGGTAAGGAAAGAAGAGACCTAGTCCATTCTACTGAGATGAAGTATAATTTATCTTAAAAGATCTTTCTATCAGTCTTGTGCTATTCATGTTTTGTAGAGAAGAATTATAGATTGTATTCATAGTTTGTGGTTGCTTGTTGTTTAAGAGGTAATTAGCTCATAGCACTTTGTTGTAGTGGATGACTTGTACATTATTGGAAGAAAAAATCTATCAAGATTACTCTTTGGCTTAAATTAAAAATTGCATCCAGAATATTACATGTCTCTCACTTCATAAGGGAGGTGTCACACAGCGCAATTTATTTCAAAATGTTCTTGCATTTTGTACAGCCAATTACTCTTTGAACATGTTCTTTTGCAAACTATTCTGGAAGGGAGAAAAGAAATAAACTATACTTTGGAATAACTTGCTTATGTTATCCTAAAACCCACCAAACAAATGTTAAGGCTGCTTCTCTATTTAGACTATTACTGTCACAGCTTTGTTCAGACTGAAATGAATAAAAGCTCTTTAGTTGATGGAAAATAATTCATTTGTTGCACTATCCACATAGTCATTCCAAAAAAGTCACAAGTCCATATATATAGCCCTCAGTGGTAGCTTTTTTATTTGCATCTCTAAATTAGCTGGAGCATCTGAAGCCAGAAAGGGTCTGCAGTGACTACTTTGAGGAGTGCTACTTATTTTGCTTGCCTGGATGAATGTAGGAAAACTGCTGTTTGCATGAAAAGGAGTGATCGGAAGCTACTTCCAGAGGTCTCTCTGTGAATGACTTAGACACCTCAGTTACATTCAGAACAATTTTTGTCTCAGAAATTCTAAGAGGAAGATACAGGAAGACAGTGGTGTGGTAAATGAATAGATCAATAACTAGATGATGGAAGAAATTTGCATCAGAAGTTTTTCTCCACCCCTGTTGTATTCAGATCTTTGTGCACGACTCTCATGTTTATGTGTACATGGCTTCTCTGCCTACTCCTGTGGAAACGTACGTGTGAGGAGATGTGCAAGATGCACTCATCATGATCCTGTGTTCTTCTTGTTTAAGGGAGGAAAGTTTGTGTTCTTATCACACCTCTGGTGTCCTGTTGTCAGCTCCCGTCCCTCAGGTTCTCAGCCTGTAAAATAAAATGGTTTCATGGAGGCTCAATCTTGACATGTATTCAAACATTTCGTAAAAGCTCTGAATGTTTGGCTTGGCTGCTATCTACTATCTCTTAATTTCACTCTGTAGTAGAATACAACCCTCAAAGATAAGGAGGAGGGGGTTTTTTATATTTTTTTTTCTGCAGGTATTGGGATGGTGGGCTCTCATTTAAACAAAACCAATACATATACCGCTCTCATTAGCTCTGACAAGTATTATAAATTGTATATTACAGAGTCCTCTGCAGATAGCTTCAAAATATAATCCTATGTCAACTTTTTGTTGTTAAAAGATCTCAAAACAAATCCTCCATTGTGTCAGAAACTGCCTGAATCTAAAATAAACAAAATAGTTCCTTATGCCCTTGGGAATCAAAACTGACAGATTTTATGCAGCTCCAATTAAAATACAACACACAACAGATGCTCAGGCTCAAAAACCTCAAAGTTAGTTTTAGTACTGGTGCAATACAGCTTTTATCCTTCAGTGCTGGCTTATTCATGAGTAATACAGATGGTATTTACTATTTAGATAAACAATTTTTTTATCTGCACTGCTTTGTTATGCTATTGGTTCAGGTTGTGAGAAGCACACACGCTTACACAAAGTTAAATAATAATCCAAATTACCAAGATCTTTTGGCATCTGCAAGAATGAACAGGAAAGCTAATGAGTGGAGAGCTTGTGAGGTACGTCTGCTTATGGTTGTTGGGATTAGCAGCAATTTTGGTACAACATAAGTGGACTCAACAGCTTCTCATCGAGAATCCAAAATTTAAATACAGTTGCAGAGATAATGTTTCCATCTATTTTCTCTTTAGCTGTGAAGAAAATGGAGCCAACTGTCTTCTGCCCATCTCTTGTTAAACTTATGCATACACTCTTTGCCTGCATGCATTAAAACCAGAGTAGCATATAAAATGGATCTTAGAACTAAGTTTTGTCTCCTTTTTCTCATTGAGCTGTACGTGAAAATGGTAGTGAAGTTGTATGCATTGTTACTAAATCAGTTGTATATTGGTCTAGCCTGCGAATTTGGGATAACAAAGCAAGATTGCTTTTTCAAAAACTCCTTAAATTTTACTGAGTTGTATTATGCACAAAATAACTCCAAGTCTTCTACTGCAGGAAGTAGAGATGAACTGTTTGTTCCTCTTTGGTTCAGCGTCTTTATTTTTTCGCATCTGGCTTTGCAACCGAGAAAGAAAGCTAAATGTAATGCTTTCATGGGCTTCTGAAACTCTGGAGTTTGCAGAGACTATGACTCCAAAGGGAAATGAAGGCATGACTGGACAATGAAGCTCAGCCAGGATGTGTAGCTGTATCAGTAGAGGTATAAGGACATAAATTTTCTAGTGTGTGTTAGCAATTATGTTGAAAGCCCTGTGCTGTGCAGTCTGTGGCTGCCAATACATTCAACCTCTCCGTTGCTACATCCTCGTTGTTGCCACTGCGCATACAGATGAGCACGGCATAAGCAATATGCGTACAATCCATCTGCAGTTTGCTGTGCAGAAGTGCTTCCGACAGAAAATTTAGGACCCCTCAGTTTGCAGCTGCTTTGTGAGTGTAGAACCCCTTAAAGTTTGGCCTGACAACCCTTTGCACCTTGGTTATGTAAAACACGGTTAATCACATTTTTTTACCCTAGATTTTGTATTTAGTCTTTATGGCAGGGACCGTCTCTAATAGGGTTCCAATGTCAGTGAAAAAGTTGAGATGTCACTTGATTTGATGTAATGAGTAACAATAATACACACAGTGCAAATCCATCTTAAAAATTTCAAAGTTTCTTCTCACTTCAGCATGGCAAAGGCATTTTCTCCCATGTTTCACTATCTTTTGGGGTTTTTTTTCCTATTTTTATGGCTTGTTGGCAGGCAAAATGCTATTTGTTTGGACAGATAAGGTTTTCATTTCTATAAACAAAGGATGTTATAGGTTCACCAAAAGATTTTTTTCTGCTACTATTTTGTTCACACTATTACTCTAATATATTCCAAGGATCTTTTATTTTATTTTATTTTATTTTCTTCAGAGGAAAACCAAATCAAATCTACATATAGTAAGTTAGAGCAAATTGACTGGAAAATACCAGTTGCTGCTGTAGTTAAAAGTAATACTATGTTGTTACAGCAGTAAAAGGTAAAAAACCTGCCTAGTAACAGAAATACATGTCCAATAAAAAGCTGCGTGAAGTTACTCTTGCAAATAGCATTCAAAAAATGAGCCTGTTCTCTTCCTTCAAGTATACACCTGATTTTCAAAACTCATTTTTTATTAAAATGATAATAAATAACTTATGCAGTTACATACTTATTAAAAAGTGACTTGTTTTCATAAGAAGCCTGAAACTAATTTTATAGGACACTATTATTGGTTTTGGTCTGATGCAAACAGAGTTATTCCAGCTCTATGCTTCTGTTGTATGGAGCAGAATGTAACTCTATAACAAACAAGCATCTTGTGTTCTAATGGAATTGAACAAATATATACAAGAAACATTCATTTTTATATTATTGCTTTTTTCAGCAGTAGTTGTCTTATACAGACATAACTTTTATTTGCTTTTCTCTGACAATTTCAGCTCCCTGTCTCTGGGGAAATAAGAAATCAGTAAAACATTGTCTTTGCTTTCTAGAAGGTTGACTCTGGGAGAAAAAAGGAAATGCAGTGTTGCTTCTGCTGGTTTAGCCAGCCAAATCATCCGTTGTTTCTGATTCCTTAAAGATCTCTGCTGGCCTGCAGTTCCTTCAGCTTTCTGGCACAAGACATACACAAGCCCATAGTGTAGAGGGCCTCTCTCCATGTCTATTCCCTCATGGTGAAAAAGAGGATGAAATTCTCAGGGAGCCCACAGCATGTGACTTGTTCCAGATCCCTGTTCCCTTTCAGCAAGGAGCATTAGCTTTCTCCTTCCAAGGACATACGTGCAGTGAAGCCAGCCAGAGATGGCTGCAGCTTACCCTGTTTGTCACAGTACTCCTGAGTTTCCCTTTGATTCATGACCATTTCAGTTTTGCCCTATTTCCTATCTCCTCATCTCTTACGTTTCACCTGAGAGCTGCTGCACTGCTGACACTTTCTGCCTATGTACGTTCCCATACTCTTTCTGCAGATCACAATGTTCAAAACCTCTGTCACTAAGGACGATAACATGGATCTCTTCAGTACTCTCACAAGGCACATCTGTATAGACAGAGGCATGAGATGATCTTCTAGCTCTGCCTGTGCTCTTAGAAGGATATGAGCCAGGTCCTTGTTCAAAGCAGCATGTAAGTCCACTAACAGGCATCCCTCATGCTTACTGGGGATTCTGATTAACAAGACTCATAGCTAACAGTTTCCAATAGCTTTGGAATAGGCTTGTGTCCCTGGCCAGAGTACATCTCTTTCCCAGTCCCCAAGCAGAGAGAAGTGTGAGTTAAACTGCTGCTCTGCAGATGAGGACTTCTCTGTTTCTGTTCTTATCTGGTCCACATACTCTTCAGAGTCTGGTCTTGTTCTACATGAGGTTTGTAGTTTCCCGCTCTTGGAGACAGGCAATATCAGCATTTCCTGGTTTTTAAGATGGATTTTTTTCAGCCATCTGTTGCAACACAACGTTTGCTAAATTTCCTTGTGTTCACGCAGTAATTTCTGTATGGTGTTGAATTTTTGTTCTCAAGTGTATACAAAAATTAAGAACATGATGCCTGGAGATGGAATCACCAGTAAGCTAACTTGCTTTGACAGCTTTTAAAAATACAGTTATGTAGGACTAATTGTACAGGGGTTTCTCATTCTCTAGGAGAAAACAGATTTGTCTTCAGGCATGAAAGCCGACAGCCTGATGCAAAATGTCAGGAGTAATTAGTTAACCACTGATATTAATCCTTGCTAAAATCTTCCTGAGAGGTCATTGGTCATCCAAAGCAGCCACGCAAGAAAACATGTGAGCATATTGTGACTAAGCTTTAGGGACTAATGTTCTGAAGTAATCTAAAATGTGTACATAGCCTCTTCTACTATGCATAAAGGATGCCTTTCAGTAACCTCAATTCCCCAGAATCTGTTTGCTTCATGATTTTAGTAAGCGCTTTTAGCCTTATGGGCTTTGAGTTCTGCCCTTCTCCTTTACTGTGGACTTGTTATAAGCAATCTCTATGCAAAAGCTGTTTTTTCTCTTGGTTTTTCTTTAAGGATGCATGTGACACTTTTATTCTTGCTTGATTGAATGAATGCATTTCTAGTGCAAATCTAAGCATGTGCAAGTTTAAACTTCGGGTTCTCTGATCATTCATACCGGTGACAGTTCACTCTGTTCCACTTTGGGGAAATCCTATTTTGAATACAAAAGCAGGTTGAGAAAAAAACTGAGATGAATATTTGCAATGAAGTCTTTGCCTATGTGCAATTGTACAGCACTGGCTTTAGGTAGTAGTGTTTTACATTTTTGCATGGATGAAAGGGTAACTGGTAATTCTATTTCTAGTAAATACACTTTAAATACTGAGTTCCACTTGCCAGTTATGAATTTACAGTGGCATGGGTCCTCCTGTGGCCATTTTTTTTCTGGTACCATATAAAATTGGAATAGAAAAATTCCGTGAAGCTAAATATGGGCCAGATCTTTGAACTCAGATATTTTCCACTGCTGCAGTACCTTAAAGGAAGATAGATATAGCTTTGTGTCCTTGTGATGGTTTAACCCCAGCTGACAACTAAGCACCACACAGTCACTCACTCACTGCTCCCCACACCCTGGTGGGATGGTGGGAGAATCAAAACCAAGTAAAACCCATGGGTTGAGATTAAAACATTTTGATAACTGAAAAATGAGATATAATAATATTGATAATTGTAATGAGAAGGTGGATAACAAAAAGAGAGTGAAATAAAACCTAAGAAGGACAAGTGATGCACAATGCAATTGCTCACCACCCACTGACCAATGCTCAGCCAGTCCTCAAACACCGATCCGCTCCTCCTAGCCAGCTCTCCCTGGGGACATACTGGGCATGATGTCAATGAATATGGAATATTCCTTTGCCTAGTCTGTGTCAACTGTCTTGGCTGTGTTCCCTCCCAACTTCTTGTGCCCCTTCAGCCTTCTCGCTGGCAGGGCATGAGAAGCCAAATAGTTCTTGACTTAATATAAGCACTACTTAGCAACAACAAAACCCATCAGTGTGTTACCAACATTATTCTCATACTAAATACAAAACACAGCCCTGTACCAGCTACTAGGAAGAAAATTAGCTATCCCAGACTAAACCACAGTAAACCTCTTTATAATGTTCCACTTTTCTAGTCCTTGCAAACTAGTTTGTAGCCTGAGATGCTGCTACTGTCTCTACCGAGATATTCCCCTAGCTAGGGTTCTCTGGAAGGGTTCAGTAATGCCCTTGGAACCTTTGAGCCAGGAGGAACTCCCATGTGCTTCCTCAAACCAGCCACTTGAGATGCTGTTCTGCAGGACAGAAATGAAGCAAAGGAGATAATATTAAGACCGTTTGACTCCATCTACTTTAGAGATTGCAGTGGTAAAATGGTTTGTCAGGAATAATTTCTTATAGTGACAGCACTACAGAACTATCCTGATACTACCTATAGACCAGAATAGAGGGATGTCGTGGAAAAGATTTTCAGTACAAACATCTTAAATGATAAGTTAATTTCTAAAACAAAATAAAATCTAGTAAATAGCCTGTCTTCGTGTAGAATATGTTAATATTACTAGTAACAATAATCCTAACAATTATGCCATTGCACAATTAGATTTCAAAGTTCCTGATGTTAAGATAGTAAAATAGCTGGAAGTCAAAGAGGTACAAAATTGCTGGAGAGTTTTCCTTCAGCCAGGATGAAATTAAGCAGGTTACTTTGAGAACTGGTTAAAACCATAAGTTTGATTAATTAATGGTTCAGGGCACAAGACTTCCCATAAAGCAGACTCTTTGTGGAAAAAACAACCAATAATAAAATGAATTTTTATTTTCCCAAGAAAATTAATTAAGTACTGGTTGCTTTTAATGGGCTTTGCCCCTACTGCCTTGCCCACCCTTACGTGATTTCCTGATTAGACTACATGTCATCAAGAGATGATCAAGGCTCCTTGTAAGAGGAATTCCTGCAGAGACTGCCAGACTGCCTTAGGCTGGAAGTTTTCAAAACCAGTTAGGGAGAGTGAAGCAAATAAAAAGAATGGAGCTCAGGAGAAATGAAGGGGTACAAAAGGAAAATGGATTTTCAAGCAGTTCAGGTACTCAGATGTGGCTATAATTGTCATCTTTTATTAACCTTCTTACTAAATAGTGAATTCTCATTCTTCGTCCTCTTTAAAGGTACTAATCCATGTTCATTAAAGTCAATGAGCAAGCAGCTGTTTTGACAGATAGTTCCCTATTGACATTAGGATCCTAGATGCTATTGGAAGTCTCTCGAGATGCTAATATACATCCCTAAGTAGTTTTAAAATAATATTTTTCATTAGGTCTGTGATCAAGTCTTTATCATCTAGGCTAATGGGAAGAAAAGTTTGAATTATTTGAATAAAGCACTGACCATATGTAATTGAGACAACAGGAAAATAAAGTGAGCATGAAAAGGAGAAAAGAAAAATCTATGGCAGTAATACAAATATCCTTGAGATTCCAAATCCGCAAGGTGTCCTGGTTCATGACTTCAACTGTGGTGTTTAGTTGGGTGAGATATATCAAGACTCTTTGGAAAATAAAAATAGTTTCATTTCTAAAATCATTTGAGTTTGCTTAACTACACAGTGAAGAACTGGTTTAAAAATAACCTGATCCTTAGAAACCCAGCACCCACTGCAGGTGCCAGATGGGCTTGTCTGCAGCAGCAACCTGTGGGCAAAGCAGTGGGTGGGGAACAAAGGCAGGCAGAATTCTCTTTGAGCTCCATGGTTCAGGTGAGGATTCCAGCTAACTTCTTTCCTTCCTGAGCTAGATTCTTAATGTCATTATTAAAGCTAGTGAGAAATGTGTATACAAAGAAGTGCTCACATAAGATCATAAATTGTCATGTGTGGTCAAGGCATGGTCCAGTTGCATGTGTATTCTATCTCAGACACCGGCCAACACCATAGGCATAGGTAAGAATATAGGAACAATGCAAATATGTGGTTTCATCTGAACAATCATCCAGCCTGCAGAAATTTGCAAAACCAAGCATCCTTGAACTGGAGACAGTATCTTTCTACTTAGTGGCTGTCGCGGTCCGGGCGCCAGCATCCGTACCGCCTCCCAAAAGGGAAGAGGATCGAGGGCAAGGCGAGACACTGCCCCAACAAGCTCGTAGCCAACCACGGAGATTGATGAGCATTTAACAAGTTTATTACCAAATATATTCTAACAAAACCTTATTTACTCTATGGAG
>JAVSBS010020696.1:0-118698 GCA_033124195.1 Coracias cyanogaster | reverse complement strand
GGGAAACTTCAGGTTTGAATCTGTGTTTTTTGGAGCTGTTTTTATATGAACAGTTCTGGGAATATTTGTGCATTGTGTGAGAATTTTATGAGAGAGATTCTAGAATAAACTAGTGCCTGCCTTAACTTCCAGGGATTTGCCTCCATGCACCTCTGAGGTAATGAAGCGTGAGTTCAAAAGGTTAGATTTCATACAAGTCAGCATGGAAGCCAAGAGGGAAACTTCAGGTTTGAATCTGTGTTTTTTGGAGCTGTTTTTATATGAACAGTTCCAAATATAATAAACAAACAAAAAAACCAACTTAATACTGTTATGAAGGTTATCAACAATTGCTGCAGCTGAAGATGTATCAAACGCAGTTTGCCTACATACATTGTCAAGTATAAACTGCAGTTTTGTTTGTTACTTGATATTTCATACCCCGGATATGTAAAAATATGACATTTTTTTGTGAAACATTCTTCTTGAGACAGAGAAAAGTGAGAATCAATCCTTTAACAGATGGAAAAAAAATCAATAATTCTCAACAAATCTGACACTTCTTTATGGAGCTGTAAAAGGATTAAATAAACTGTAATATTTTTCTTGACTTATTTGTGACTTCCATGAGTCCTAACGCACAAGGCTGTTATGTTCATAGTTCCAAGTATTCTGCCAACAAAAATTCCCCTAATAATGAAGAACCTTTCCAAAGGTTCAAATGCCTTTTGTCCTCTCAGGAATTATTTTATTTCCCTCCCTGCCTTCATGAAGTGTTCACTTCTGTAATATTAATAGGATCCTTCTGTGTCTTCTTTGCAGAAACTGGAAAGAAAGAACAATTCTACCCTAACCTTTTGGCACCTGAACATTTAATTAAAAGTCTTTCATATCTTTCAACAAAACATTAGCTTTGGCAAGTATCCCAGCACAGTCAGGAAATCATAAAGAAAATAACCTACTGCAGACCTCTGTTTACTAAAACTACAAGGGCACACCTCAAAACCTTTCTTATTCTTTGTTTTCAGTGTTTTGGTGTTGCAAAATAGGGATCTAAGCTGTTGCATATGACTAGGTTATACATTTCCCCAGTTGCCATAAATACAGCACGCACAGTCGTTAATTTGGTGGAAGTGGAATCATCGTCTGATCTAGTCACCTCAGCCATCAATATTATCAATAAACCTGAACATAGCCGCATAGTCTGAGAGATTGTTAAGTTCTGGGACCACTGTTGCGTTGCTAAATCATCTTGGGAGAAAGGCTCTGTTGTTTGTTTTAACATCACACTTAGTCTTGTTTCATGCTATTTAAGGATGGGTGCCAACTACCATGGAAGACAGCAGACAGATTATTGCTTGTATGATTATGGTTTTAGTTGATGGTAAGCTCTGTATAAGACAACAATTTGCCCTGGCTGGCCAAAAAGGCCAACCATACTCATTAAGCACTGTATAGCTAGATGGTCAAAATAAGTGATTGTCCCACTATACTTTGGCATTGGTGTGGTCTTACCTCTAGTGTCACATGCAGTTTTGGGCTCCACAATATAAGAAGGCTATAGAAATATTAGAATGTGTCCAGAGGAGGGCAAGGAAATGGTGAAAGGGCTAGAGGGCATGATTTATGATTTGTTCATCTTAGAAAAGAGGAGACTAAGGGATTACCTTATTGCTGTCTACATCTTCCTGATGAGGGGGAGTGGAGAGGAAGATGTTGAACTCTCCTCTCTTGTGTCCAGTGATAGGATGCAAGGGAGTGACTTAAAATTGCATAAGGGGAAGTTCAGATTGGATATTGGGAAAATGTTCTTCACTAAGAGGGTGATCAAACTCCCCAGAGAAGTGGTCATGGCCCCAAGCCTGTCAGTGTTCAGGAAGTGTTTGGGCAACGCTCTTAGATACATGATTTAACTTCTAGGTTGCCCTGTCTGGAGTCAGCAGTTGGGCTCAATGATACTCGTGCATCCCTTCTAACTCAGGATATTTGATGATATTCTAACTTTATTCCAGCAAAAGCCTCGTCCTTTTGATCATGTAGTGATGGCAAGATCTCAGCCAGAATTGTTTCACAGTTGCAAATTATCACCATTTCAGTTACAAAATCAAGAAGAATAAGTCTTTCTATGCAAGCTGGTCTGTCAGCCTACTTGAACTTGTGCACCACTGTAAATAATTATTGGAAGCTACATTGGTGTGAATCATTCACCCATCTACCAGGATTGGTGGTATAGCTTCTGCATAAAACATGTATCCATGAAGGCCACTGCCTAGCTCACTGTAATAGGAAATATGACTAAACTTAGTGGAGGAAGTAGAGAAAAACAGAAAATAGAGAAACTACTCTGAAGAGATCTGACTTCTTTCTGTGCATTTGCACTGATACCAAACATGAACAAATATCATTGTTCTATAATTGCCTGTGAGAATGTTCCATTTTCAGATGGAGGAACTTGAGTGGCAGGTTGCTGGCAATACTCCTGAAGCTGGATAAGCACATTCAGAGACACATAGCACCCTTAGCAGCAGTCAGTAGATGTTCCGTTTTTTCTTTGTTGTAGTTTCCCATACAAGGAAGTGTGGCATGTAAGTAGTTAAATTATTTTGTCCCTCTACTTCTCATCTAACTTTTTAAAAAGTTTTTGAACTCCAAGTACAAATTTTCCATTATGCTCAGTCTTTCCTACAATAAAGACTTATGCTAATAACAGAAGAAGACTCAAGGGAGAGTGGTTCCTATAGACTAATCACAACCTCAGGGAATTGGCATATCTATCTGGCATTTTGCTATGCCCCACAGATGCAATTATCTCACTCCAGCTGCACAATTTATTGTGACTGTTAATGAAGGACTAATACATGTGCAGAATTACACAGTTAAATCCAGAAGTAGAATCACACACAATAAAAGAGCAATAACATTAACAGAAAATTATTCAACCAATCAAAATACATAATTCTGTAGACCTGAAGACCTCATATATGCAATTAATGATTATACTTTCATAATATCACTTGTATAAGCAAGGTTACAACATCAGGTCCTGATTAACCAACTTGAAGTACCAACTCTAGCAGTATGCAGAAGTTGCAATGTAATGAAGTGTCAGCTCACTGCCAATCTGCCAATTTTAAATGGATGAGATAGTCAGAGTCACAATAAAAATTCCCTCTGGGGAGAATCTTGGCCTATTTAATTCATAGGCATGTAGACAATTTCATAACTTTACATGCAGAATTCATTGGAAATTTTTTTTCTGAGACATTTTCCTCAAAATATTAGAAGTTGAATATTTTTTAAAATGGTTAGATATTAACAAGACCTGAAAAAGTCCCAAAGTATGATTGCAGTATAAAATTAAAATCATTTAAGATGTCAGTACTTAGCTTTTTGAACTAAATGAAAGTATGCATAGTTAGCTTGAACATCACTGGCGCTGCCTTCTATACCTCCAAGCCTTCCTCTGACTTTCAAATTTCCTTGGTCCCATTCTGCTGCCACCTCTGTTCTGCTTCCCCTCTCCCACTCTTCCACTGATGACCTGCATACTTCCCTATGACATCCACATCTTCTCTACAACAATGAAGTAAATTAAGTAAATATGAATTTTTCCCAGTTATTGGTAAAAGGTGGGAAAATAACCTAAATTAATGAAATGTACTAACCCTAGTCTTCATGAACTGGCACATACACATATACACGCACAAGTACACGTATATAAACTGGGAACTTCAAAGCCAGGAAACTGATTTCAAAACTCTGTGGGACCTGAAATGTCAGTTATGTTGCTTTGACACTTGGATGTTCCAAAATTATATACTGAAAAGAAAAAAGAAAAAAGAAAAGACAAGAAAAGAAAAAAAGGCTCCTAATATTAATGAATATTTACAAAAGTCAACATCTGCTTTTGTTAATAATCAAAGAAAACTCTTTGGACCTCATAGCTCACCTGAAAAAGGAGCACAGTCCAATTGACTCAAATGAATTTTCCCAGTGTGTGAAAAAACAAGGAATTTGTTACAGGATAAATAAAGATTCAGTAATATCAATCTGCCATGACCTTTTTTTTTTTTTTGCATGTATCATTGGCTTCTGGGCTGTAATAGATTTCACAGGCTACACTTGCAGATTTCGAAAACTTCAAGACTATGATGGCATGGCATGCAACAGGAACAAGCTTTGCAAAATCTGTAGCATTTGATGTTTTTCACTTCAGACCATTCTTCAGCCTGGAAATTAATGTGGATAGATGCCAAAAGTCCTTCACGATATCATATTCAAACAGAATCCTAAAAACATACACATTTTGAGTGGATCCTCTGTAGGCAACAATTCCCATATGTAATGTTTGTGTGAGTTACCTGTGTCAATTGCCCAACACAAATGCATGGTCCCCACTTGCAACGAAAATCTGCTGATGCTTGTTGAATTATTTAAAACACAAGATTTTTAAGAGTTGGGGTAATGCAGAAGACAACAGCATCCTGTACAAAACTGATAGAAAAGCCATTCTTAGAGTGCTCTATACATGAACAGATACATGTATAAACTTAATTATTCTGTTTGAAAAGACACCTAGGGCAGTACCAAGAGGCAGCAGATTGAATGAAGAGCATCTCTTTAGTACAATGCAACAACTAAAAAAAAATTTAAGACAGGCTAAGAACTACAACAAAGTTAGTCTGTGGCATGCATTTGCAAACTATCTGCCTCTTCTGAGCACCCGTTTAGCATCTGAAGTAAACAGATTCAGATCCATCCTTCTCTTGAATAGGGGAACTCTGTATGTCTTGTCACACAGACTCCATCCAAAGTACTACAGATTATTTTGAGTCAAGAATCTATGTGGTAGAAGTTCCTCATTTCTACCACTGAAGATGTTCCAGTGTGTAGGGAAAAACCTAAAATTTAGCAAGACAAGGAGAGTGAAAAAGGGAGCATGGTTCTCAGACCCAGTGGAGGAATGTGAAAAAGGGAGCATGGTTCTCAGACCCAGTGGAGGAATCCTGGTTTCCCAGAGACCCCGCCTGGACTACTGTGTCCGGCTCTGGAGTCCTCAGCACAAGAAAGACATGAACTTGTTGGAGCAGGTACAGAGGAGGGCCACAAAAATGATCAGAGGGCTGGAACACCTGCCTGTGAGGATAAGCTGAGACAGTTGGCGTTGTTCAGCCTGGAGAAGAGAAGGCTCCGGGAAGACCTCATTGCAGCCTTTTGGTATTTAAAGGAGGCCTACAGGGAAGATGGGGACAGTCTTTTTAGCAGTGTCTGTTGCAACAGGCAAGGGTCAATGTTTTTAAACTAAAAGAGGGTAGCTTTAGACTAGATATAAGGAAGACATTTTTTACAATAAGGGTGGTGAAACACTCAAAGGGGTTGCCCAAAGTGGTAGTAGAAGCCTCATCCTTGGAAACATTCCTGGTCAGGTTGGACGAGGCTCTGAGCATCCTGATCTAGTTAAAGATGTCCCTGCTCATTGCAGGGGGCATTGAACTAGATGACCTTTAAAGGACCTTTCCAACCCAAAACATTCTATGATTCTATGATTCAGCTTCTCTTTCACATACTATTTGTCTGATTCAGTGGTTTCTTCATGTAAACTACAAAACTGGTTCACTGGCTTGGCTTTGTTTGCACAGCATTGTTCGGCTTCCATTGTTGTATTGTAGGCAGATCTGGCCTCATTAACATCTTCATTGTGCATGTGGGCAAGTGGCTAATGTTAAATGTATCAGTCTGCTCACCCAACTGTAAAAAAATGAAGAGCCAAGACTATACCAAAAGATATTATTGAAATGAAGAAAAAGGAAAGAAGCACAATGAAGTATCATTTCAGACCATCTCCAACTAACCAGAAAGAAAATTACATTTTAATCTACATTTGAGATGTCAGTGCTTTACCTGCAAATCCTGTATGACTTCCCAGAAATTAAAAACTCTGTGAACATTGACAGTTCCTGACCCTAACAGTTTAAAACCTAATTGCAACAAACAATTGAAAACTGCTCTGGAAGCCAGGACAATGCATTAAAAATAGTTGTACAGCTTCACAAGCCAGAACGGATAAACCAAAAAGAATGTCATAAGCCAGAATGAAGCTATACATTCCAAACAGAAGGCAATGCTGATGGAAGCTGATGGTTTGTCACTGGGAAAGAACAATGTCTATCCATGCATGCAAATTCCTAATGTCTACAAAATATTCCACCTGTACCCCTTTACCAGTGCTTTCTACAGTAGTGTTCATGAATGGTATCCTCTGGTTTAAGAGGTACTGAAGCGAAAGAGAAAAAAAATAAATCTTGTGGAAATTAATATCTTGCCTAAATCTTTCTAGAAGAATGAATTTCTAGAAGAAAAACTTGCAGCTTCGTAATTCTAGTCTTTCCCATCTTCAAAAAACAGGTAGCTTTGGGGACGTTCACATTTGCAGTACTTAGTATTTGGACACTATCATCACAGAAATCCACAACTACCCACCACGGCCACTGACAGGCTGGCAAATAACTTGTCAATCCAAACTGGCCAAACATGAGGTGACACAAGGCTGTTAGAGCTGGTTTCAGGCAATCTCAGAAGTCTGCATCTTATGCAGCAGGACCTGACACATTAATAAAATAAATGGGTTCAAAATTAGGGCAGGACTCATGACATAGGATGGCACAGGACAAATTACAGGCATTGCATCTACACAGCGAAAGAAAGCATAGTGAAGACATACCTGAAATAGCAAAGACCTGGAACAGCAAGTGGCAACGTTGCAACTGAACCCCTTGCAGACTTTAACAGAGCAAATCTGGATACACATTCACTAGCATGTCAATAGTGGGCTATATTCAACTGCATGTAGCAGTGCGGTAGATGGATTCTCTACCTCAGATTTCCATTAGCTCAAGCATCTCCATTTCATGTGTAGACACAGGGGGAGAGATTAAATAACTATCAATTTAGATTTGCCTTCAGACGTACCACTCTTGTTTATTTCATGAAACTGCAAGAATAGTAAAACAAACTAATTCAGAGGAAAGAAAATTGCTCAGAGGAATAATTATAGCAACTTTCACCTCAACAGCTAGGTCACTGGTTCAAAATCATTCAAATCACTTGTGACTGAAAATCATTACTAGTTGACTCCACTCAACGAGCTTGTGCTCCAGGTCAGAGTAATAATTACTGCAGGACTAAAACCATCATTAGTGGCTCCATTAGTAAGGAGAGAGAGAGAGACAGAGAGAAAAGAAGTACCAGCCTCAGTCTCATTAGTGCTGCTTCCCAGTCAAGGATGGGAGGAGAAAATACTTAGAGGAATCCTGTCTGCTGAGGCCTGATTTAGCCACCCAAACAAAACACCATTTGAGATCCTCCAGGATATGCTGCCTGCTCTGCATCTGCATCTCTAAAAACCCATAGAAGTCCCTTGGGTCTCACCTGTCACATCTACCACCACCATGTAGATATGATAGATAGCCCACATCGTCTTGGTCTGGCACTTGATATTCATCTGGGCATAGCCAGTTCCACCCCCTTCCATTCCAGCTCCCCTCCAACACTTACAAATAGAAACTCCAACCTCAAAAACTATTGAGTTACTAGCAAGCTTACTAATTAAAGTATTCCCTTTTCCCTATTTTTCTCTTTGTCATGTCAACCATCAAAAACCATACAGATATTGGGAAATGTTGTAAGAAAATTTGTGTATATAAATGGTGAAAACTATGTACCTAGCAGACATTTGCCTGGACACCTATTTCTCTGGAAATTCCTCATAGCCTGAATTCTGCCACACTGTTTATCATCAGCAATTTGCCTACATTACAGGTGGAGTTTTCCTACAGAAAAGTGATATCTGAACATTTCAGTACCATAAAAATAAACCGAAGAAACTGAGCAGAGAAGCTGCCCTAGGGAAAATAGCCAGGCTAGGAGCAAGATTTACAACAGCTCTGTGTGGCTGGACATGCTGATGGCTCTCTAGACACGAACTACAGTGTAATATGGCTGAGCCAGGATTTTAAATCCACTGCTCTGACAAGTGAATGATAGACATAGATGAAGCAAGGTGAAAAAAGTATGGATTTACTTGCATCAAGTGAAAGAAAATTCATGGTAGAAAACAGGACCTTTAAAAGGAGGTGTGTTTCTCATGTTTCCTGAAGGAATCCTGTGAAAATGGCAGATATAATGACCACAAATTCAGAGGACTGTGAAACAAGAGCAGTGTTTTAAAAATTGTGACAAACGTGTGAATATTGTGTTAAAGACTTACTATGGAGCATCTTTCTTTCTAGCAGTTTCTGGTAGTTTCTAAAAATACATTTGCCTATATGACTAGATTCTTTATATCCTCATAATAACATGTACTCATAATAATAGTATGGACTTACTAGCATCCCGTCAGCTGACGTGTTCAATTGGGTCTTTTAACATTGTAACAGTTTTCCTAATGGTTGCTAATTTAATTCATCTGTTTCTTTTAAAATATATCTTTCTTAAATATTTATCTCTCTCTTCAAGCAGAGTGTTTTAATCCAACACCAGCTCCTTGGATTTTAAGATAAGGTTATTATAACACATAAAACATATGGTGCCACTTCAGCTCCCAGCATACATAAAAATTAGTCAAAACAAAACACTACCTAATCACCACCAAAACATGTGGTTCAGTCAGTAATTTTTGCTCAGAGGCATCTTGGGACTAATTTAGCATGAACAACGTAATTTTTTTTCTCACCCCACTCTTATCTCTGTAGGTCACACAACAGCAGAAGACAGAATTGCAAGATGAGGTTCACCCTCCCTGCCTCACGCTGCTCCTCACTTATATTTCATTCAAGGTTGTCTCCACTTCCAAGATAACAATTGCTTTCAGAGACTGGGAAATCTATTTGCAGAATTTATATCACCTTTTGGAATTACAGCAACATATAAATCTCAGCACCCTGGTGGAAGCAAAAACTTAAAAGCAATATAGACACAGTATTGGAAACCTAAGATAATTCCAGGGTCTTCCTCACAATAAAGATGTTTTTTCTGTTTCTGTATAAGAAGGAAAAACGTGCATCTATGTTTACTGCTTGGCCTGCTGTTAGCAAAGGGAGCACATCTGCTCTTCCAGGGAGTGAATTCAAGCACTAAGCTTGGGATCAGTCACTCCCTCTCCCTCTGGCTCTGGTTTGGGACACTGGGTAATCACTGCCTTCAAGACAACTTCCAAGCACTTTTCAAGGGATAACTTTCTCCCAGAACATAGATATAAAGATGGCATACATTGGTTTTGCAACCTTCTATTTAATGCAGCCTTCCACGACTCCCCCAGCAGGCTTTGTACACTCAGATCCTTACCCCACGTTCCAAGGGAGACAAAATATACCCTTAGCTTCATACTGTAAAAATACCACACTGAAGAGCTGCAGTCCAGCCCTCATGTTACCTCAGCTCCTTTGAACAAGGCTCCAGGAGAGTCATACTAAATCCAAAGTACTCCTGCACCCGAGTGCAACACAGGGAGAAAACAGCTGCCTGCACTCAAGGATAGCTTTCTGAGCAGTGGGATGGAAAGGTGGCAGTGCAGATGGCATGGGAATGACCCTCACCCTGTCACCTTCAGCAGCATGAGCATAGCCAGGGAAAGAAGGCTGAGCTCCACCTCAGGATTTGCACTTTACCCCCTTTTCTGGAGAGATGGTGGCTTCATCTAATGGTGAACCAGCAGCTCCATGAGTGCGGTTCTTTGGGTTGCCAGTCTCTCAGTCACACTGGCATATATTAAAGGCAGTCAGCTAAAGTATTCTTTGCGATCTAGTTAGTTTGATGTACACCGGGACAATTGTAAAACGGTTGGCCCATTCATGGCATTTGGGCCTGACTTTGACAAGGGTGCAAGGCCTACAGGCCCTCACTTATGCATGCCACCGTGAAAGGTGTGCAGCACAAGCAGATGCAAAATCAGACTGTGATTCATCATGAATGCATGATGGCATGTAATAGCTGTCAGAGCTTTCAGGCCAGGATCAGACCCAAATGCAGATTTAAATATAGAGATACTAGGAAAATGTTTATGGGTTTAGTTGTATAATTCCTGTTAACATACCTCCACAACAGTCCATCAACAGTGTAAAACTATAAAGGAAGATTCAAAGTAACCTTTGACATTTGTGACATAAATCTGGAATTATAGTGTGAATCTGATATGAGAAAAATAAAAGCAAAGACAAGTCCTAACACGACCAGTTTTAAAAGAAAAGCATTTTTTCATACACATGCGCCTATGTTCTAGTTACTCTTTTTTTTTCACAAGATTTTCTGTGTAAAAAGAATCCAAGGATCATGTTGCTGGGGAAACCAAAATAATGACGTAAACTTCTGAGAAAGTGTGAAACGTAGAATTAACACCACTGAATTGAATTTAATAACACCATGCAACATCAGACCTAGCGTTAAATCAATACTTAATTTTCTCTGTCATCTTACAGATTAGTTGTAGCCATTATATCTCCAGGGAATGGCAACCACTCCATGGAGGGTCAGCCTATTTAAGTAATATTTTGCAGGACCTTTTAGTGGACAGATCTCAAAATGTTCTTTAAAAGCATATAAACTCAGCTTCCATGAACACTTTTTTATATGCTCTGAAGGCATCCCTCATGTTCAGTAGTAAATACTACAGTCAGTGTTACCCATTTAAGCTCAGAGATAATTATGAGATATCACATTATTGTTTCTAAACCTAAACTAAATATAACCCACCTTTGGAAGGCAACAAAAATACTGATGACCAATGTGTGCATAAAAATAAGCTTCTACAACCACTGCTTTCCCAGAAAGCTAATTTCAAATGGAAGTTTTAATGCTACAGGGATCATTGATGGACTTGTATACAGATACTGCATTGTATCTACTGGTCTATCTGCTGGACAGGCAGTTTAGTCCCTTATTTGCATAAGCTATACAATTAGCCTAAAAAAAAAGTCTTCCAAATTGTCAACAGAAAAAGATTCTGGTCCTCCATCAGTTTGGCAAGAAAAGGAAGAGAGAAATAACAAAAGAGCACATGGTAGAAGAGATACACCAACATGTTGCATTCAACAGTGAAAGAAGACTGGAATCTTGTAGGAGCAAGATATGCTTTATTTGCTTCAAAATAATAGGCAAAGGAGATCTTTAGTTCAATACATGAGACAATGTGAGCTTCCAGAAGTGAGAAATAAGGGGATATTTCTCCTTATTTTACTGTTTAAAAATAGTAAAAAATTATCTGTAGATCTTAATGCCTTTGAAAGCAACAAGCAATATTTAGCAAGCAATCTTTGAGTAACTCTGAGTGTAGCTGGTGATATTGCCACAACAGAGTGCAAAATTTGGAAGAGCATGTACAGCCTCGGGAGGCAGACACCAGTCCTGCAAAGAATTATGGATAATGCACCTAAGTATGCATGAAAAAGTTTTGAAGACTAACACGAAGGATGTCATGTCTAAGTGTTCACATTCAAGTACGTCTGGGCTGAGAAATGTTCTTCTTTCTTATGCCTGGAAGGTTATATCCAAAGTCGCTTTAATGTTGGCAACAGTGTAGCCTCGGTGGAATGCAGTCTTCATTTACTGTATTTAAATATTGTAGCCAAGGGATTTTTCTTAAATATTCATTGTTTGTTCAACCAATGTACTATTTATGGAATTTATTGGGGTTTTAGTGCCTTTAAGAATTTGTTTTTTTCCCAGCTATACTGTGCCGTATCATGCGTGAAGTAAATGAATAATCTGTACAGCTTCAATCTCAAACATTTAAGCATTTGAAAGAAACTTCAAATCACGCAGACCCACTATCATCCAGTTCTTAAGATGCAAACTGTGTAAATGATATTTTTGTAAAAGGGGGATAACGACAGACGTAGGTGCCCAATGAGATTTGCAGAGTTCTCACACTGACATTTGGAAAGGAATCAGTGCACATCTTGCAGCATGTGGGACTACAGGTTAACAGTAGTAACCTTGGGTCAAAAAAACCTGAGATTATATCCTGCTGTGCAAGTAAATAAAAAAATTACTTTCTAATGTGGTTTAATTATGTTTGAATTTTTAGGTAATTCCTCTTTTACTTGTCTTTACATTTTTAAGCCTAGAAACAAACGGCACTGCAGAGGAGAAGCAATTTCATGGCACTCAGTACTTAAGACCTTAAATTGTTATAAGTCAATATTCTTCCTAGGTAATGGGCATTAAATGTAAATTTATTATTTGGAAACATCTTGCAAACTACTTGAATAAAGGATAGCTAAAATTCATCTGTTCTACAGCATAATGACTGGAAAAATGCAAGCCTTCATCAAGATATTGAGAAGGGCAGATCATTGTAGTTAATATGTGACTTCAGCACCACTGAAATATATAAGAAATATATCATTTTAAGACAAGGGATTTTATCATGCTTTCATGCCCATATTAAATCATAGAATCATTAAGTTTGGAAAAGATTTCTAAGAGTTTCAAGTCTAACTCTCAACCCAACACTACCATGACCACTAGACCATGTCCTGAAGTGCCACATCTACACAATTTTTTAACACTCCAGGGAAGGTGACTCCAGCACTTCCCTGGGCAGCCTGTTCCAATGGCTAATCACTCTTTCAGTAAACATTTTTTTCCTAATATCCAATCTAAACCTCCCCTAGAGCAACTTAAGGCCATTTCCTCTCATCCTATCGCTAGTTGCTTGGGAGAAGGGACCAACACTAGCCTCACTACAACCTCCTTTCAGGTAGTCGTAGAGAGCAATCAGGTCTCCCCTCAGCCTTCTCTTCTCTAGACTAAACCATCCCAGTTGCCTCAGCTGCTCCTCATAAGACGTGTTCTCCAGACCCCTCAGCAGCTTAGTTGCCCTTCTCTGCACCTGCTCCAGCACCTCAATATCTCTTTTATACTGTGGCACCCAAAACTGGACACGGTACTCAAGGTGCAGCCTCACCAAGGACTAGACAGGAAAACTAAACTGAGAAACTAGAAAAGAGCGTCCAAGTGTCCATTCTGTTTCCTTCAAACAGTACACTAAGACCCAAAGCCTGAGACTAAGCCAATCCAAACACACAAAAGTACCTGAATGTTTTCCAGAGAAATAGGGCCAGCACAAACCACAACTTCTTAGTTCAACATTTTGACTGGAATAGAAGTTCTCGTGCATCTTTGAAAACAGATACTTGACACTCTTCTTGGAACAGCTGAAAGCAGTGTACACAAACATGATATCCACCTGGACATTTTCATATCGAAAATTCCTAATCGTATTTGTCATTCTGACATACTTTACTGCTTTTAGTTTTAGCTGAACACATTCCTGTTAGTTTTTCCTTAGTGGAAGTTAACAACTGAAGAACCTTAGGGCACCTTTTGTTTATAAGGTAATATGCATAATCTGGACTAATAGATTCTGTGGCTGAAGGCCAAGGACTTTATTAGTCTAGAATATGGTTATTACAGGTTATTATACTCAATGTTGAATTAAATATTGAAATCTTAGATGACAGAAGTGGGAGGAAAATTGCTTTCTTCCTTTATCCACCATCAGCCATGTCCTTTAGTTTCTGATGTACTTTCTTCTTTTTATACCATGTCAATTTTACATTACCCTCTGATCTTTTGTGTGCAGTTTATTTTTATTTACATAGATTTTGGTGACAGATGAATAAGGACTTTAGATTGTATCTTTTAAAGTGAAAAACACTTTGAAAATCAGAGCATTGTAGTTTTTTTACCAGAACATGTGGATACTAATAGACAATTGAGATACTTGCATATTCATAGCAAAAGTACTGTAGAAAAATCATTATGTGGTCAGAAGAACTTGAGCATGGGGAGAGGTAGGTTTGTCATTGAAGGCAGATAACATAAATCACCTCATGTCAATTTTTGCCAGCAAAGATACAGGACACTTTATATAACCAGGTCTTACTGCATGCCTGGTTTAAGGAGGCCATCATTAGACAAGATGAATCTTATCTCTGCTAATTCATTCCTGGAGTCCATTTTCTTGAGCTAGAACAAATACAGTCTCAATCTCACCCACAAAATACAGTAAATAAAATGCAGGTGACTGAACTGAGTGTGTTTATTAGAACTCTCAAGAGGGTGGGTATATTGGAAGCTCCTATCAAGCATTAGAGAGCAATGAACAATTTCATGTGGGTATACATGAAGCAACAGCTGATGAAAGAGCTGAAAATCAGCTGGCAATTGTCCTCCTGATTATGAAGTTAGAAGTATCCTCTTATTTGTATAAAGTGACAAGAAGCACCACAAGGATTAAGACAAAGTGTCCAGCAATGTAGTTGGAGGAAATGTTAACCAATGGCACCAAGATACCAATCACAGATGGTTCTGTCACCATTATGCTCATCAGTTTTATTTGAGGAATAAAAATCTGGCACCAAAATCTATTTAGATCTGTAGTCCTTGTTCTTTCTCCACAGGCCGGAGTGCCAGTATTTGCATGTGAACCAGAAAGTTCCTGTCCTCCCATGCCAGTGATTCAGTGGGCTTTGCAAGCTGAAAAATATTTTTGCATCCCTGTGACCCTTTGAGCACATGCTGATATCCAGCTCAAGCCTTTGGTAGCCACAGAGTTTTAATATATGGAAAGTTAATAGTTTGTTGTCAACAAAATCAGTCATTTATAAAAGGAAAAGATGCTTCATAAATGCCATGGAAAACTCCATATTGTTAGGGAGTTATGTTCCAAATTAATTTCCAAGTTTGAACTAATTTTCTTTCTATGAGAGAAGCCATGAAGAAGCAATCTCAAAGTATTGCAGAAAGTGGATTTTAGCTTACCTTCAAGGACCCTCACTCTGAACTCACACCCTAGTCTGAGAGAAACCATTTGAATACAACTACAGTATTTGGACAATACCTCATGAACAGGAACCTGAGCGAACATGAATGGCAACAGACCCTCAAAACTGATGTGAGTTTCACCTTATGAAACTGTGAAGGCACACGTGGTGCCTCATTACAATGTTTGTGTAGCCATACTCTGGAAAATAAATGGAAAGAGTGCATGAACAAGCACCAAACATGATGCAGGTTCGCAGTAGTGCCACAACCAGGAAAGATTTGGAATTGAAGTTTTATATTGATTCTAAAGAAGAGGTCAAGCAGAGATACAAGAGAGATGGAGATGGACTTTGCAAGAGAGGCTGTTGTCACAAAAGCCTTGCGTAAGCAACAGCTCCGAAAGCAGAGAAAATGAAACTTTAAGTTTGGCAGTGATCATGAGTTGAAGTAAAAGAAAATTATCGCATTCAAACTGATCATTAAAAGGAAAATTTTTACCAGTTAGAAACCTCTCTAATTTATCTAAGGTGGAGGTGGATTTTAACAGCCTCCTCAATGTTATTATAATTCACCGAAGTTTTGGCCCCTAGCCAACCCAGTCAGTAGGTAGGGTAGATTTTCCTTTTCTCTTCTTCACTTTCCCTGTTTCACTTGCAGTACATCTGTATCCAGATTTACTCTACATCTCTTCCTCCACTTTCAGAGGGCTGAATAGATGAGCTGTAAACTAAAACTAGCTTGTCAGAAATCTTCCCAGTTACCTACAGCTGTCACACGTGTGACCAAGTCTGTCATGTTATACTCTTTCCTTTCTGTTTGAGTGAGGTGCCTTATTCTGAACAGAGCACTTTCCTTTCCACCTGACCCAGGTTCACCCCCACTGAAATGTGCATAATATCCTACCAAAATACAGGACCAATATGAATGGAGTCACTGTGGTTTTGTCCACCTGTCACTCTAACCCTAATCATTTCCTGCTTCTCATTTTCCCTCTGGGTTTTCCATTTCTCCAAAGCACTGCTACTCGACCTGCGACACTGACAGAAAAGAGCAGGTTCTGCTCAGCGATCTGCACTCTCCCCAGGAAACTTGAAATGAGGCAGCCAAAGCTCCATCAGGGAGCAGGGGTTGCAAGGTAAAAGGGGTTGCTAAGGCACCGGGATGATTTATAATTTTTAGTTGCAACACACACATGTATTTCAAAGTCTACTCTGGGTGTTTGACCCACATGGGCAAGTATTCATGCAAAAAGAGGCTATCAATTCTATTGTTCATAAATTCTACTTGAGTGATTCTCAGAGCTCAAGCTGAGGGCCATCTTATGTGCCTGGCAGCCAAAGACATTTAACTTCTGGCAGCAGAACAGTTATTTGTCTACAAAATCAATAATTTATAGAGGAAAGAGAAGCTGCATAAAACTAAGAGTAGAAGAAAAACAGTAAACTCTCTAAAATACAAATGCAAGAAATAAATCACTCTTTCTTTTTTTATGCTAGAAATTTAATTCAAAGATTCTTACATTCAGTCATCAGCTTAATGGCATAAACCACCAAGATTAAAATTCTGTGTACCATGCAAGTACTGAGGTCTTATCCAATTGCCTCAGCAAGCAGTTGTTCTGTAAAGTTAAAGAAATAGGTGAATAAGTTTAAAAATTAAGAATACTTTAAGACTAAGTGATCTGATCTATATTTTCCTTGCCTTTAGCTGACCCTGTCAGTATCTCCATAGGAGACCTCTGATTTACTCACTATGATCTTATTCGGTTGGGTCAAAAAACTTTGCCACTCAAAGATCACAAATAACAGTATAGTGGCTTGGTTTCAGGAGAGAAAGGCAAGGTGTCAGGAAATTACTACTGATGCCCAAGTTTCAGCATGAAAAGCTCAAGACCATAGTGACCTCATGGACAGCTGGATTCCTGAAACCCAAGTCTCACAAGGGCACTGCAAAGGTTCTTCCTCTCCTCCATTTCAGTGGAATTATGAAGCTTCATGTGTGAAAACTTGCCCTGCTTCTTCCCTCTTTGAAAAGTTTCTTCTTTATATAAACAATGATCCAGCTCAGAGCTATTAATGATGGCAATTTGATTTTCAGATTCTCATGTTCTTTTTGAAATTGCTTTGTACAACATAATATGAAATTAAATAACATGAAAAATGAACAATTTAGCAGAACTGCAGGCACAGAAAATACTGGCACATTGTAAACTAATGACTCAGATTTCAGGCAGCAAAACTCTGAAAAACCGGCCCCAGAAGGATCCATGGAATGGATCTCACCGGTTCTAACTCAGACCAGGACAGAGAGAAGGAAAGGTAGATAGCCAATGGCAGGTACTTGGCCTATGGCTTATGCCATCCCAGGTGTCAGCATAAAAGAAAAGGGGAGGATATGAGTAATACGAAGAGCGGGGATATCCCTACATTATCTTTGCCCTAGATGGAATTTCCTGACGCTTATGTCTTATCAAGTTGCCTTAACGTGACAAAGAGTGGCCAAAACATGTTATAAAGGTGAAGATATTGCATGTCACATCTTAGGTGAGCTTAGTATCCTTTTTTACAAGATGCACTGCTCTAACTTGTTAAGTATGAAACAGATACAGCCACACAATGAGGCAAAAACTACTCTCTTAACTCATGCAAGCAACCCCAAATATCATTGGCTATGCTGCCAGATGGCAGTGCTTCACAGAAACACAATGTTAGCTTGCACACCACCCCCAGCAGGTAAAGCATCATCTCCAAAGGGTGAGAAAGTGAGATTCATACCCAGATATTTGTATGCACTCGGGCACGTTCATACAAGCCAGTTTCAGGCTGTGCATTAAGACCAAAACAAAGAGAGACCCACTAGTTTCAGAGGAACTGCTGTTGTGGGTATAGTGAGCAGACATCTTTCTGTCTGAAGTAAGTGTTTTCTGTTTGCAGTAAAATACTTATGGTGTCACTGGTTGGCTAGGCACCGTGTAAATAGTGTAAAAAGAAAGGCACATAAAAGTTTGCGGTTCAAAGAGAAAAAAGAAAAGGATGAAAGATAATTATACACAGAGACTCGTGGTCTTGATATGGCCCATATTCATGTTTCCAGTTACATGGATGTAGAAGAGGGCTATAAAACACCTGTCTCTATTTCTGCAACTGGAAATTATGTCTTGGTGATGCAGCTTTTGTCCACCAGTTCTGTCCAGATCTCACTCGTGCACTCTGATGAAGGGTGGTCTGGCAGTACAGCATATAGTAGTAAAGAAAGGATTGAAAGGATTGTAGCCAAAGCAGTCCGTGCTATGGCCTGGGCTTGCAAAGAAGACCTGTCAATTTATTTTGGCAAAACTTGGAATCTAAACTAAAACAGAAAAGAGAGGGACACAGAATCACAGAATAGTAAGGGTTAGAAGGGACCTCTGGAGATCACCTAGTCCAACCCCCCTGCCAAAGCAGGTTCACCTAGGGCAGGCCACATAGAAACTCATCCAGGCTGGTTTTGAAAGTCTCCAGAGAAGGAGACTCCACAACCTCTCTGGGCAGTCTGTTCCAGGGCTCCAGCACTCTCACAGTAAATAAGTTTTTCCTGATGTTAAGGTGGAACTTCCTGTGTTCCTGTTTGTGCCCACTGCCCCTCATCCTATCACTGCACACCACTGAAAAGAGACTGGGCCCATCTTCTTGACACTCACCCTTCAGGTATAAATAAACATTGACCAGATCCCCTCACAGCCTTCTCTTCTCCAGGCTAAACAGCCCCAGGACTCTCAGCCTGTCTTCATAAGAGAAATGTTCCAGTCCTTTGATTATCCTCATAGCCCTCTGCTAGACTCTCTCTAGTAGTTCCTTGTGTCTCTCTTGAAATGAGGAGCCTGGAACTGCACACAGTACTCCAGATGTGGCCTTACTAGGGCAGAATAGAGGGGGAGGAGAACATCCCTTGACCTGCCGGTCACACTTGTCTTAATGCAGCCCAGGATACCATCAGTCTTCTTGGCCACAAGGGCACATTGCTGCCTCATGGTTAACTTATTGCCCACCAGGACTCCAAGGTCCTTCTCAATGGAGCTGCTTTCCAGCAGGTCAATTCCTAACCTGTACCGAAGCATGGGGTTATTCCTTCCCAGCTGCAGGACTTTACACCTGCCCTTGTTGAACATCATTAGATTCTCCTCCACCCAACTCTCCAGCCTGTCCAGGTCTCGCTGAATGGCAGCACAGCCTTCTGGTGTGTCAGCCACTCCTCCCAGTTTCATATCATCGGCAAACTTGCTGAGGGCACACTCCAACCCTTCATCCAGCTCACTCTTGAAGATGTTGAAGAGGAGTGGACCCAGTACTGATCACTGGGGAACACCACTAGTGACAGGCCTCGAACTGGACTCTGTGCCATTGATCACAACCCTCTGAGCTCTTTGGTCCAGCCAGTTCTTATCTCATGGTCCACTCATCTAACCCAAATTTCCTGACCTTACCTATGAGGATGTTATGGGAGACAGTGTCAAAAGCCTTGCTGAAGTCAAGGTAGACAACATCCACTGCTCTCCATCTACCCAGATAGTTACGCCACCATAGATTAGCTACACGTTATCTAGGTACAGAGCCTAGGTGATGACAGGCCCTATTCTGATACTGTAGTGTTTAAATAGCCTTTTATTTCTAATGAAATATGTAAAGCTTACCCCAGTTACTCATTAGACAGGCCATTAATTCTGTTCCCCTGTTCCCCTTAGAGAAAGTCATCTGACACCAGCTATTAAATTACACATAGTAGAAGGAGAGTTAAGTTACCTAGCAAATGTCAGTGTATAAGGTAGATTTTCAGAAGTGTACAAAATGCCATTACCTCACAGCTAATGCAGTTTTATAGGAGCATCCTTTATTTGTCATAGCCAAAAATATAAAAATTGCAGCTGCATGAGTCAATGTAAATAGTCAAACTATAAATGCATTAACACCAATGACAGTACCAGATTGCAAAGCTTAGCATAAAATCTCAAATAACTAAATATGACATAGAGTGTTGCTTCTCAAAGCAATCAAAAACCTTGCATAATATCATAGTGCAGCTGGTTAGTAGCTCATGCCATGTAATTTAAGTCTCCTTAATGGATAAGAAGAAATTCGAGGCAGTTTCTAATGAAATAACACTTTGGTCCCAAAAGTATCCTGAAAAGGCTTTGTCTTAGGTTTTCCCTGTTTCCAGGCATATTCATGACAATCAAAGTAATGACTTCTGTACATTTTTATATGCATTTTCACTTTTATCACACAATGTGAAAAAAAATGGGTATTATTCCATGCCCTTGCACAGCTGTGCAGTGTATATTTTGGAAGGGCAACCACTGGATGATATGTGAATGTTCACATCAGCGAATTAATAGCTTAAAAAGAAAGGACAATAAGTTTCTCCATTATGGTGGTTAAAAAATACTAGTACACTTGGCTTGTTGTGAGAGGTGATACTGTCCTGGTAACAACCTTATTACGTGTCACATTGAGACACAGAACCATAAAACTCTAATCTCTCCTTGTAATTTCTGATATGCTCAATAGTCCTGGTAATTGAACTGCACTCCTAGGACGTCTTTAGCATGCTAAGATACCTTACCAGCTAACTACTGGCAATTAAAATCTGTCATATGAATAGAAAAAAACATTAATTAATCACCAGTATATTAGATAAGTAATGAATAATAACAATAGTGCTTTGGTGCAGAAGCCAAAATTTCAACAGAAAATGTGCCATATAATGTACGCTAAAATGACAGGGTTTAAGAAGCATACTTAAAACTGGACTCTGGTATGTGTTCCCATAGAGAAAATAAATCATGTGCATCTTCCTAGCATTCAGATGTGAAAAAACTGCCTGAAGCTATGATAGTAGCTGAATGCTTCCTTTTGTGAAGAATTAATATTTTGAGCAGCGGTAACCAGCATTTTACAGAGATTAGATAAATCATTGCAATAAATATGAGCTACAGAAGAACAGACAGTATGTTTTCTTAATTTATTCATCCATCTATTCATAATATATATTGATACATTCCTGTTAAGACATATAAAACATTAAAAAAACCAGACAAGTGTCTGGGGCTGTAGAGCTTTTGTTTTGACCATTACATTCTAACAATAGATCCAAGATTAAATTATTCATTCCCATTTCCAAAAATATGATACAAAAACATTCTGTTCTGGAATGAAACATAAATGGTAAATTAATTGCCTCACCAAGCCATTGTGTAGCCTCTTCGAAAAACATGTTGAAGGCATACACTATTCACAGAATCCCCTGGAGATCAATGTGTTATGTTTAAGCAGTAATGAATTTTACTCTGTCCACTGCATTACCAGTCAGTTAAGTATTTTCTTAGTTAGACCCTTGAGAACATAGCAAGTAATTAATGATCATGAAAGATGAGAAGATTCATTACTGGTAATATGTATTTTTCCAAGATATGTCATTATCTGGGTTTGTCATAAAGCAGCATCTATTATATTAAAAACGTATGCACTAAGGACTATAGGCTTAGGAAATAAATCTACAAAGAGACTGGAACACTGAAATACAAAATGCTGTAACACCCATATTTCACAAGCCCATGACACTCTTGGGGCAGCGTGCCTATGCCCAGGTGCTTTTTAGAGGAGCTCTAATAAAGGAACTAGCAGCCTAAAAACAAGAAACAAACAGAATTAGTTTGACATAGCAATCCAAATTAGTTACAAGAGGTGCTCAAGAGAATAATGGACCTAAGCGTCCTCAGCAATACTCTAAATATAAATTGGAGCAAGGGGTTGAATTCAGGTGTGAGTGTATTATATAAACTGGAACAGCTACAACAGAAGAAACCAAATCCTGTCTATACACTGCCATGCAGGACAAACTCAGTTTATCCAAATTTGCCTAATGCTAACCTCCACCCATCACCTCCCCGTGTAAAAGCATTGCTTGATCACATTAGGCAGACAAGATAGCTGGCACTCTTCCTACAAGTGTCCCAATGTCACATCTCCAAGTTCAGACTGCATACATGGGGAATACCAGGTAGCAGGAAGATGAGGCCACATCACAGCCTTCTCCTTCCCTCCCTTTACCACTCCCTCCTTCTCTCCTTCCCTCCCTCTCTCCCTCCCTCCCTCCTTCCCTCTCCCATCCTCTCCCTCTCTCCTTCCTTGTTTCCTTCTTTCCCTCCTTTGAAATAAGCTACTCTGACTTTATAACTCGAGAACAGAAGCAGCATGTTTATTGGTGACATTATGCTATCATTTTTACATTTTATACTGTCTTGGTACACTTATTACAAAAAAATAGAACCTTAACATGGTTAAAATGCAGAAAAAAAAACCCCACTTTCTTGCACTACAAGTGATTAAACCAAAAAAATACTGAAAATCCAAGAGAAGAAAGTAAAACTTTATAGGCAGCTGCTGTTTTCTTAAAATCAGCCTACCTCTTCAGGGAGTTGAAGTGATAATAACCCACCAAATACTATTTTTTTGGAAGGCAATGCCTCCCATACATACAAAGCTACATAAAATGAAATTTGGTAGTGCAAGTAAAAGGCTGTTTTCAGTCAGGGAAATGACCCTTGGAGAATGACACTCATTGCTTTCTCCACTGCTGTCATGCTGACTCTTGAAAATCTGGACTGTCACTCAACCTGTGGGTTCTGCTGTGCTGTTTCATAGAGAACCCCTGGGTTCGGTGAGAGACGAGACAGTTTTAGCCAAGTGCACAGAGCAGTTAACAAAAAGCGATTAAACTCTGAGCTGCTTGTCTCCTGTTTGATCCTTTTGATGAAAGTTATACAATGCTTCGTCAAAACAGCTCCTAAGAAATCAGCTCAGTCTAGAAAACTCATTCTTGTTAAACTTCAGTTATATCAAAGAATTACTGGCATGGAGCTAATAATAGTTACCTTCACAGAAACACCCTGATAACCCGACTTGAAATGGAGAAGATCATGCGCCCTGTTCTCTAGAGAGATTAAAAGATATTCCTATGAAAATCAAGGCACTAATTTGAAGAAATCTCTGTAACCAGTCTAGACATTGCACATTCAATCGATGACCCAGGCACAAACTTACAAGATCAGTAACAACCACTGGGTATTTAGGAAATGTATGGCAAGCACCTCACTTGGTTGTTCATAATTCTCTGAATATATAGCTGTTCTATATTGACTAGCAGTATGCTGTCTTCCCAGGAGTGCTCACTGAGATAATAGTCTTTGTTGCTTGTAGAGGCAGCAGCACTGACAGAAAATGGACCTGGACAAAGGGCCCACACATTATGCCATAAATAAGGATGAGAGGATTAGTCCTAAAGCCACTCTTCTGAGAAGGGCAGTCAAGATGCAGCAGTACAGGCTGGGGGCTGAGCCAGCAACTGAGCAGACCTCACAGATTGCTGTACCCTCCCCAGTAGGCACCATCCCACAGAGTCTCAGCATGAAGGGCAGAACCAGGGGCCAGTAACAGGGTCCATGGACAGACTGGGCAAGCAATGATCCAGTACTGGGGTCCAGCTGGGGTGTTACATCAGGAGTGGCAGGAGACAAGGCTGGGCACAGGCACACTCGCAGCATAGCTCAGAGCAGGACTGGCTGCGCAGGGCTGAGTCAAATTGGGGCTCCTGGCCCATGGGAAGGGGGATGCACAGGTGGGGTCTCACGTGAGGCTGCTCAGGGCAGTTAGGACCTATTGGTGCTCTCATGCACCTGACCAGAACTATCCCTGGAGTCACTTGGAGGTTGTGACTTTGAAAACAGTAAATTTCCTCGGTAGCTTCCAGCTTCCGGCTCTTTCTTTCTAAAAGGCCAATAGAGTTATAGGAAATGCATGCAAGGCAAGAAAATTAGACTCTAGCTCATGTACTCCTGCAAAATCTGGTAAATAAGAGACAAGTGGCCAGTGTGAGTTGCTTCTTTGCTTTTTTTTTTTTTTTCACTTCCTTCATGCAATATCTGTAATGAAAATGTAGATACAAAAAACTGGGGAAATCCTACCACTAATTTTCATCAACAAGTTTCTATATGCTTATGTTTTTTATAGTAAAATGTATGCTTCATATAGTCCGTTTGAAAGGTGACTAAGGTTTTAGAAGGAACCAGGTCTAAGCAAAAACTTGAGTAATGGTTGGTCCTAAAGCAGGGCATGGGCACTAGAGGGAAGGTTTTGGTTTTGGTAGATAGCCAAGACGACCTGTTTGATCTTTCCTTTGCCTATCTCCTATGAGCCTTATCTGTAAGGGGGTGGAAAAATACTGTAACATGCCATGTTTACTGGCTTCCTGAAAAAAATTGGTATGCATAATGTCTGTGTTTCAACTTGCCTACTGGTCTGGAAAAGAGGCAGCGGACTGCCCCATTGCTCTCTATGTGTCTCTCACCCTGAAGTTTTGCTTACCCTTTACTGTCTGAAATAATTACAGCCTTTCTATACAAGAAAAATATTAACAAAGACCCTGCCTATCTTGTCAAAACCACAACTGCTAGATGCATGTTACAGCCTTAGTTTGATTCTTGAACCTATGTCAGAGCACCTATGTAGAAGACGGGGCACACAGACAAGAGGCTCCCCACCACCACCTACTTTATCAAATGTATTTCATTATTTCCATCCTGACAAGACATATTCATAAACCTATTGTTTAGATTTGTTTATAATCTTTTTGATCAATAACTATATTCAATGTGGGCATTCATTGCCATCCAGAGATGGGATAGATTAAAATGGAGAATGTAAGTGTCTCTAATAAATTGCCTTGTAAACATGAGTAATCTTGGGAACGGCATTAGGAAACCATTTTCTTCTTTTTCCAGACAATGTACATTGTGTTGCATGTCAAAAGGAAAAAAATGTGAAACAGTGCAAAGCCATACATTTAAACTATAATTTTGTTAAAAGAAATTACAAGAGTGCCTAAGATGTAGGCCACAAAAGGAGATTAAAAAAACTGATTTGTGAAAAATGAATTCTTTTCATCATTCTGTAGCTACATGAAGCAATACGTTTTAATTTACTGGATCTGAGAGCCTAGATTTCTTCTCTTCTCCTACTCCCCTTTTAACTGCGGTGTTAGCCTTCTTTTATGAGGCCAAAGATGGCAGGGTACAAGCACAGCTATGCAGGAAATACCTTACTGTACATGTACTGTGAATGCGCTTCAGCCTCTGCTGGGGGGCTGAGTCTTACTGCAATGTAAGGGAGAGGGCAGAAAAATACTCCTGCATTCCAAGTTATACAGTAAGAATTCTCACCCACAAGATATGTGAATAAACGCCTCAGAGGCCATTGCAAGGGCACAGGAAACCTAAAATAAACAATAATTAAAGCACAGCAAGTTACAGGTTCCAAGAAATAAGAAAAAAACACTCTCTTTTTTTTGTGAGGAGCCACTCCACCAACTAAAACTAAATACAACACCTCTTCTTCAAAATCAAGGAGTGGAGAGACAAGTAAACAAGTATCTTTCAAACCAATTGGGCAAGCTTGTATAGGCAAGGGGTTCATAGCATTAGGAAGCCTGAACCTCCGATCCACAGCAAGGATGATAATTTCCGTGTGGAAAGTGGAAAGAGAGAATGTTCTATGTCCTGGCAACTGCAATTTGAGTGAATAAAACACTGAAACAAATAGCACTGTAATCAGTTGCCCCTAAGGTCCTAATTTTAGGAGTTACAGAAGAAGTATGTTTCCTGATTAACATAATGTTAAAGTCAGTAATTAAATATTTAAGTAGATTTACATTTGAAGTTGTCCCTTGCAGGTTTCAGCGTAAGCCAGCTATTGAGATACAAGCAGCACTCTCTTCTTTGAGCTACCATTTCAAACCCATCCCTGCATCAGATTACAGATGGCTCACATTTTTAAGACCTTCTTTATCATCATAAATTGTCATTTTGTAATAGCTCTCATAAATAATTCTTTTATTAGTGATAGTAAAGCACAGTAGGGGACATTAAAGGAGATGTTGAGGAAATTTACAGGACTGTAGATGTAGAAACCAAAAAGGAGATGAGGGACACCCTACAGGGACAGGCACAGAAACTTGCAGAGATGGATATGCTTCCTGTGGAAGGGATGAAGGGTGTAAATCTATACCAAAGACTTCATTTTTCAGTTGTTCAACTACTCATTGGACAACTTTATTTGTAACCAGCAAAGACAGATTTAAAAGTTCACTCAGACATTGTCTGCTATCTATTAGCTGGTGAAATATAACATTGGTGCTCTCTTACATCTATTTTACTTTGAACTGAGCTATCTTCTGATATCAATTGTTACATAGGAAGGTTGGATTTGCCATTAAAGAACTACACTAACCCCATGTTTAAGTACCCAACTGCACCACTGGTTTGCTGTGTCCTGTGAACAAGTAGCCAAAGCTTCATTAGTTAGGAATTGCTTTAAATTTCACCTTTTCCCCAGTGTAGATGGAGAAAAATGGGCTAGCATAAGGTCTTGCCTAAAATGAAACATAATCAATGATATCCAATAGGACTAAAGCATCTAATTTACCCTATGGGCAAACCACAGCATAGTTAACGTGGAGGTTGCCTTACGTTAGGTCCATATTAGTCAAACTCGCTCAAAATTAAGCCTTATGCAGATACTGTGAAAGCCCAGGAATAATGCTCAGCAAATCAGTGTGCATTTTGAAAAAGAGAAGAAAAGTATTTTGATAAATTTCCAAGTATTACTTTTTAGTTTCCTTCACTGGAGTTAGAAGAAGTGAAAAAAACACCTAAGGTAACAAAAAAAATTTCACAGAACCCAAACAAGATGGTTTTTCTCCCTTTATTCTTTAGCATATTTGTAAGGTTATTACTAATATTAGACAAAAGAAATTTGTTAAATGCAGTAGTGAATCATGGGTTTGGAATATGTAATTGAAACAGCACTTTGAAAACATCTGAACAGAGCATTTTCATTTTTCAGAAAGAATTCTCCATTTCACAAACCCTTTCAATCAAACTAAAACTGCTATTTTCCGGCAAGAATGCTGTTTGCCTAAGAAATGCCCCCACCTGCACTCTTCAGACCTCATGCCAGGCTGGGGAGAGGGAGCTCTGCTGAGCCTTCCACTGGGTAGCGGGTGACATCAAGGTCCCCATGAGTTCCTCCCATCATGAAGAGAGGGCAGTGAAGATTTAGCTCTAGGTCCTGTGCTAGAGGATCAAGCTAGCACAACCTGCCCCTGACCACATACTTCTACATACATGTGTGTTTGTGAGTACGTGCACGCTTCCACATATACCCACACATGTATATCATGCATACATACACATGTACCTGCACATATACGAGTGCTATTGCTTTAGCCTTATTTGCAGCCAAGAGCATGACAGAAGAATACAGTGCCAGGAAACATAGTGATATCAGACCATAAACTCCTCTCTACTACCCATAGACATAGCAGAAGTAGATTATCTCACATGAGTTTCCATGGTAAACTACATTAATGAAAAATGCCTCATTTCTGAATTGCATCACAAGAGAGCAGTTGTAATGGAAGTAACAATGAAATATGTAGGTGATAATATTCTTCCTCCTCAATGTAGCAGGATGGGAGGAACATATCCCTGTTGTGCAGTAAATGCCAATAGGTGTAGCCAAAGTGTTTATTGTTCTGAAGCCCTCAGGAAATTTGGGTAAAAACTAAAGCCAATTTTTCTATTGGATAATTCAGTGAAATGAGTGTTCATTATAACACAGAGAAATGAAACAATGTAGGGCCATTTTAAATTTAAATATATTTTAGCAAGCGGAGCAAGGACTGCCACATTATTCTCTCGGTAGGGTGTGAGCTGCTATATCAGTTAGCATCTGTTCTTTGCAATTCCTCCAGTCAAAATGCAATAATTTAGTAAATACACAAAAAGCTGTACTTTTGCAAATTATCATTTTTCCTGAGGTGTTTGTTTTGCGTTCGTACACAGTAGATGGCACTGGTGGAATAAGAAGTTATAATATCTGGCAACTTGTAAAAGCTCTACAGCCTCCACCATGTTCATTCAGGTTTTGAACATCTGCAAGGATGGAGACACCACAGCCTGCCTGGGCAACCTGTCTTTGTGTTTGACCTTACAGAAAATCAGTGTTTTGGAATTTTCTCTATTTCAATTTGTGTCCATTGTCTTTTGTCTTGTCACTGGACACCACAGAACAGACCCTACATCTTATTTGCACCCACCCTTCAAGTATTTATACATGCTGATAAGATCCCGCCTTGAACCTTCTCTTCTCCAGGCTGAATGGTCCCAGTTCCTTCTCACATGACAGATGCTCCAATCTCATAACAACCTTTGAGGCCTTTTGCTGGAATAACACCATATGTCCATATGTCTCTTGTGCTGAGGAGCCCAGAACTGGACCCAGCACTCCAGATGCTGACTAAAGGGGAAGGGCTACCTCCTTTGATATTCTGGCAATGCTTTTCCTAATGTAACTCAGCACGTTTGTTGAACGTCATAAGATTAACATTTGCCCATTTCTCCAGCCTGTTAAGGTCCCTCTGAAAGGTAGCAAAACTATCACGTCTAATAACCAATCCTCCAAATTTTTGTCATCTGCAAATCTGCTGAGACTGCACTGTGTCCTACCATCCAGGCTATTAATGAAGATGTTAAACAGAACTGGCCTCGGTGTCAATGGTGGTTGGCCTTGAGGCAGACATTGTGCTGCTGATGGCAATCCTTGGAAGTTGGTATTTAAGCCAGGTTTCAGGGCACTTTATTGTTCATTTATATAGTCTGTATTTTATGATTTTGTCTATAAGGGTGTTAGAGAAGACAGGTTTGAAAGCCTTGCTAAAGTCAAGATAAACAACCCCTACTACTCTCTCCTTGTCCACTGAACCAGTGAACTCATCACAGAAGGCTATCAGATTTATGATATATTATTTCCCCTTCATAAGTCCATGCTACCTACTCCCAGTCATCTTTTTGTCCTGAATATCTTAGGAATTTTTTTCCAGGATTAATTGCCCCAACACCTTCCAAGGGATTGAGGTGACACCGTTAAGTTCCTCAGATTCTCTTTCTTGCCATTCCTGAAGACAGGAGTGACATTTGCCTTCTTCCAGCTCTCAGGAACCTGGAGGAAACCCAGAGAAGGAACCTTAAAAACTCCACCATCTCATAAGTGCTGTAGCTAAGGCAACCCTCAGTCTTCATATCCACGAAAAATTCTTCCTTGTTTGTGAATATCAGATCCAGCAGAGCATGTCCTCTTGTCAGCTCTATGATCATCTGTGTTAGAAAGTTGTCATCAATGCACTCCAGAAACCTTCTGGATTGCTTATGCCCTGCTGTGTTGCCCTCTCAACAGATACCAGTGTTGAAAGTTCCCAATGAGCATCCAGGCTTGTGAACATAACGCTTATTCCAGTTGTCTGAAGAAAGCCTCACCCATGTCTTCCTGATCTATAACAGACACCCACCACAATGTCACCCATGTTGGTCTGACTACTAATCCTGACCCATAACGTCCTATCTGGCTCAGCATTCATTCCAAGGCAGAGCTCCATGTATTCCTACTGCTGTCTCACATAAATGGTATCTCCTCTTCCTTGCCATCCTGGCCTTTCCTTTCCAAAGAGCCTCTATCCATCCATTGCATCCACTACATCCAGTCATGAGTTATCCCACCACTGCTCCATGATCCAAATGAGGTCATGGGCCTGTGACTGCACACAATTCCTCCTGCTTGTTCCCTGTGCCACTTGAATTTTAGTGTACCAGCACCTGGTCATACTGATTTCCCCAGAGGTGTCAGAGGCTGCCCCTGTCCTTCTGGTGACATTTGGGAGAGGTTGTCAGATGTCCCTGGCATGGAGGTCTCATCCAGGAATGACACTATCCCCCTGGCAGCTACTTTTAAGCTGAGGTTTGGCTCGGCCTGAACTATAGCCCCTAATGCATCATAGCCATGCCCCTGCCTGGCCCTAGGCCTCACCAGTCCAGACCTGGACCCTGACCTGTGGATTGAATTCCCAGCTTGATCTTGCACCGAGCTTACTCTGGCAGCCCCCTGGAATTGCTCCACTCTTGATCTCAGGTGGTGGGATGGGTCTTGGCTGGGGAGAGCCTGACCTTCCAGCCACGGGGAGCCCCTTCTCAGCTTCCAAGTCCTCAGCATCCATGGAGCCACTGCCCCACAGGACACCCTGACAGACCAAAGAGTTTATTTTTATACAGCTGACATTGGGCAAAATAAATTATACTTTTCTTCTGAATTAATGCAGACACTCCCTCCCTGCCTGCTTAGATGCAGTATCTCGAAAACACCACACGTTTCTTTGGTTTTAACATATTGTTCTCACTTCACCGTGCATGAAGCACAGAATATTTACTAAAGGAGCATTCAGACATTTTTACACTACTGAGGCATCGCTGGGACACTGATACTGTTCAGAGTGGCAACAGCTGAAAGAAATGTGACACATATTTTAGAAGAAACATCCTATGGCAGCTTCAGAAAGACTGTGGTTTGTCAGGTAGGCATGTGGGCTTCCCTAGGATGACACGTATTTTGCTGCCATTGCCCTGGTAGTGACTACAACTGGCCAAATGCTAGAAAGACAAGGCTACAAAAATCAAGGGAAAATCCTTTAACTGAAGTCCAAACTGCTGAGTTAAAATGTATGTCCAATGCCCTCACAAGGCTGTATTAAGAAGGGATAAGAAGTAATTTAAGGTACCGAGACAGAAGAAAGAACATGGATGGTGAATTTCCTTTAGCATCACTCTGAAGCTAGAAGACTTTCTTTGGTGTTAACAAAGTATGCTGGAGATCTCAAATTTTATTGTATTTTATTTATTTAGCTTTCATTGAAAAGGTTTTTTAGTTTAGGAAACAAGGCAAATCCCCAGAGCTGTTATGTAAGGTTAGCTGCTGCTTGGAAACTTCTACAGTACTCTCCCTGGGCATTAAATCCTAGTTCTGAATTTTCCAGCTTTTATTAGCACTTTAAATACTACAACCCAACTGATTTGTTTTTTATTCTAGTTTTAGGTTTAATAATAGTGTTAAAAAAGTAAAGTCAAATGGAACCTTCCACTTCCAAGTACACTTTAAAAGCATTTTGATAGAAGAAGATCTTAAAAAAGTTACAACTTTCTATTCTAACATGCCACATGAGAATAAAAGAAAAGAGCCAGAGTGATTTCCTGGCTACCTGGATAAAACACCATTGTGATTCTCAAGTATTCCTAAGAGTAAGAAGTTATATAGTCAGCCTAAGGGAGGGGAAAAAGGGCACTCTTTGTACAGTAATTCATATATATACCCTAACACTTTAAGGTTTTTTTCCACACATTATACACACACCACACGAGCTCAGAATAATTTCCATTCAGCTTTTGCACAGGATGCACAATTGACAGGTCTGGGAAATCATTCCTAAGTCTTTATTCTCTGCTGGACTTTGAGACTGCACAGACTCATCTTCCACATCATTGTATGTCACTGAGTTGAATGAAGTGGGCAACATATTGCCTTCCCTGTTACTCCAGTGCCAAGTAACACCTGTATTGTTTCCCCAAACACTGTTTTGGCAGTTACTCCTTGAACATCTGCTGCCCACAGCGAGGAGCAACCTAGCTTCTCCTGCAAATGATCATAGCAGCAGGCAGCTTGTGTCTGCACCTTCTTCTGAAAGTTCAGCTCCCTCTATTAGCTTGAAGGCTACAGCTTAGGGCAGAGAAGAGCAACTACCACAGAAAAAGGTGAGAGTAGAGCAGTTGTGGTCGGTGTAGCAGAGTAAAATGAAAAATGATGTTTCACTGACTTTCTCCAATGTTTCAGTCCACTCTGCTGGAGAGAGTCCAAATTTTCAGAATTCATGGGAATAGCTGGCATTTCAAGAGACCTGATGGGAGTTACAAAGTATGTTAAAATTTCTACCTAAGCCTTGCTGAAAAACTAATCAGTGGTGAGAAGAAAAGAAAATGGCAAATGACAGTCGAGAAAAAAAAAATTAACAGGACTTCTATTGTAACATAACACAAAAGGCAGCTAGCTTCTCTGAACTCTGGTGTAACAATGTCAACTGTGGTGTGCAGTTAAAAAGAAGAAAATGACATTAAATATAAACTATGCTTATTCTTGCAGTGATAGCTGGCCCTCATCCAAGGAATTCACACAGAGCTACAGAATCCCCTCCCCCCCAGAACCAAAACACACAGTAGAGATGTTTGGTGATACAGATGAGAAGTGAGCAAAAGAAGGAAAATAGCTTGAGGTATACAAATTCTTCTCCAAAATATACACCCAGCAGGGATGAGTATGAATCATCAGTCAGAAAGGCACATAAATTATCATCCTCCATGCGCTAGTTTTGTTTCACTTGCTTTGAAATTTGTTGAAGGATTGTTTTGTTTTAAACGCCAGAGCCATAATTTTCTGTATGCTCACTTCTTGTGTTACATTCAGCTTCAGAATTTTCTGAAATACAAGACATACATAACAAGTCATTCTTTGTTCACCCTCATAAATCATCACATAACAAAATCATTGCCCCCACTGCCTGCAGGTGACTGATTGGAAAAATGAGTCCTGACACTGAAACATTATGACAAAGAATAGGGCACCAAAATGTTCTCCTTAAGAAAACAAAAGCCTGATGTGGAAAAATAAAATAGTAACTTCCCCCCAATTAACTTCTGGGGCACAGAGCTCTAGCTCATCAATTTGAAGCTGATGCTTTATGTCAACAATTTGTAAATTAGAGTTAATCTCTTCTGAGAAGCAGGAATTTTACAAAGGAGCAGAGATCCAGATGCCTGCACTTTTTACTCTGTGCCATGTACAGAGTGGGATGGCATGTTGGAGTAGTGCAGAGTATTTCACCATCTGATGTTGGCTGAACTCTCACCAGGACTGAGTTTCTAGTTACTAGATCCCTGCAGTTCAAAAGTGCTGGGACACCCTGATAGCTCCTTCCTCTTAAGTAATGTGATATTCCACACTCCATCACCTAGAAATTGTCCACAAAATTTAAGAGTGAGCTCCAAAATGCTGAGTCAGGTGCCTGCAGTCTGTAGAAGAGGTATATGGGCTATATGATCTTTGCAACAGCCAATCCACTGAGTGGAGCAATATCTAAACTGTACCATGAGCAACGCCAAGTGAGAGGAATGGGGAATTTTTCAGAACTTGGTTTTTGGATGCAGGCACATGATCAGATGTGAAACGGATTCAGAGACAAAAACCATCTTTTGTATTGAAATACCTAAGTCACACACATGCAGACCTGTAATGTCTTATCCATAAAATCTCAGTGAGATAGCTAGGCTCCATTCGTACTCAAAGGAGAGAAGTAAGCACTCCCAGAAAGATTAATTTGTCTACTTTTAGGTGTCTATCTTGGGATGAAACAAGTCACAAATCACATTCTATGTGTTCCTGTAGGTAAGACAATTATTCAGATATAAAGTGCTGTACTCATAAAATGGTTTGGGTTGGAAGGGAATTTTCTTTAAAGGTTATCTATTTCAACCTCCTGCAATGAGCAGGAACATCTTCAGCTAGATCAGGTTGCTCAGAGTCCCATCCAATCTGACCTTGAGTGTTTCCAGGGATGAGGTATCTACAGCCTCTCTGGGCAACCTTTCAACAGATGACTCTCACTGCCTTTGGCTTGTCAGGTTGAAAAGATGGCCATGAATCAATTTGCCTGACTTCAGGAACAGATTTATTATTAGAACATCGCAGGAACGTGGTGGGATGACTCTCATGACTGGAGTGCTGCAATGGATGGCTAGAAGCTCTTCAAATGAAATAGGCAAGGTAGAAAAGGTGGTGGGCTGGCTCTCTATGTTAGCGAGTGTTTGATTGCATAGAAGTCAGCAACTGGGATGGAGTGGTTGAATATCTACGAGTAAGGATGAGAAGGCAGACCGATGAGGTGGATATCCTGTTGGGAGTCTGTTATAGACAACCCAGCCAGGATGAAGAGGTTGATGAAGAGCTCTGCGGACAGCTGGCTGAAGCCTCAAAATCACCAGCCTTTGTTCTCATGGGGGACTTCAACTTACCAGACCTGCTGGAAATACGATATGGCAGAGAGGAAACAGTCCAGGAAGTTCCTGAAGTGTGTAGAAGAAAACTTCCTGACTCAGCTGGTAAGTAAGCCCTCCAGGGGTGGTGCCTTCCTAGACCTGCTCTTTACTAACAGAGAAGGACTAGTGGGACATGTGGTGGTCGGTGGCCGTTTTGGGCTTAGCGACCACAAAATGGCAGAGTTTTCAATTCTAGGCAAAGTAAGGAGGAGGGGCAGCAAAACCAACACCACAGACTTCCTAAGGACAGACTTTGGTCTGTTTAGGACACTGGGTGAGAAAGTTCCTTGAGAGACAGTCCTAAAAGGCAAAGGGACCCAGGAAGGCTGGACCTTGTTCAAGACAGAAGGCACAGGAGCAGACTGTCCCCATGTGCTGCAAGATGAACTGGCAGGGAAAAAGACTGGCCTGGATGAACAAGGAGCTTTTGCTGGAACTTAGGAGAAAGAGGAGAGCCTACGACCTCTGGAAGAAGGGGCAGGCTACTCAAGAAGAATACAGGGATTTAGTTAGGTCACATAGAAAGGACATGAAAGAAGCAAAAGCTCAACTAGAAATCAGTCTGGCCACTGTGGAAAGAGACAATAAAAAACAGTGTTACAAATACATTAATAACAAAAAAAAAAAAAAGCCAGAGAGAATCTCCATCCTTTATTGGACAAGAGGGCGAATGTTGTCGCTGAGGTACTTAATGCCACCTTTGCCTCGGTCTTTAATATCTAGAGCAGTTATCCTCTGGGTACTCAACCCCCTGAGCCTGAAGACAGGGATGGAGACCAGAATAACCCCCTCATAATCCAGGAAGTGGTAGTTAATGACCTGCTACACCAACTGAACACCCACAAGTCTATGGGGCTGGATGAACTCCACCTGAGAGTGCTGAGAGAGCTGGCGGAGGAAATTTCCAAGGCGCTCTCATCATTTATCAGCAATCCTGGTTAATGGGGGAGGTCCCAGATAACTGGAAACTTGCCGATGTCACACCCATCTACAAGGAGGGCAGGAAGGAGGATCCAGGAAACTACAAGCCTGTCAGCCTGACCTCGGTACTGGGGAAGATTATGGAGAAGTTTGTCTTGGATGCACTTACATGGCAAGTACGGGACAACAGCGAGATCAGGCCCAGCCAGCACGGGTTCACAAAGGGCAGGTCCTGTATGGCCAACCTGATCTCCTTCTATGACCAGCTGATCCGCCTAGTGGATGAGGACAAGGCAGCTGATGTTGTCTACCTGGACTTCAGTAAGGCGTTTGACATCATCTCCCACAGCACCCTGTTGAACAAGCTGGCAGCTCATGGCGTAGACAGGTGGACTCTTCGCTGGGTTAAAAACTGACTAGATGGCCAAGCCCAGAGGGTTGTAAGGAATGGAGTTAAATCCAGTTGGTGGCCGGTCACAAGCAATGTCCCTCAGGGCTCAGTTCTGGGGACAGTCTTGTTTAACAGAGAGAGTTAAGCTGCCTGGTGGAAAAGGACCTGAGGGTGCTGGTGGACAGCCATCTGAACATGAGCCAGGAGGGTGCCCAGGTGGCCAAGAAGGCCAATGACATCCTGGCCTGTATCAGAAGTGCTGTGGCCAGCAGGTGTAGGGAGGTGATTGTGCCCCTGTACTCAGCACTTGTGAGACTGCACCTTGTGTACTGTTCCCAGTTTTGGGCACCATAATACAAGGACATTGAGGTGCTGGAGTGGGTGCAGAGAAGGGCAACAAAGCTGGTGGGGCGTCTGGAGAATATGTTGTATGAGGAGTGCCTGAGGGAACTGGGATCATTTAGCTGGGAGAACAGGAGGCTGAGAGGAGACCTCACTGCTCTCTACAACTACTTAAAAGGAGGTTGTAGTGAGGCTGGTGTTGGTCTCTTCTCCCAAGTATTTAGTAACAGGACAAGTGGTAACAGACTCAAGTTGCACCAGGGGAGGTTTAGATTGGATATTAGGAGTAAGTTCTTTACTGAAAGTGTGGCAAGCCATTGGAACAAGCTGCCCAGGGAAGTGCTGGAGTCACCATCCCTGGAGGTATTTAAAAAACGAGTAGATGTGGTGCTTCGAGACATGGTCTAGGGGTCAGGGAGACATTAGGTGAAGGTTGGACTAGATGATCGTAGAGGTTTTTTCCAACCTAAATGATTCTATGATCCTAGCATTTACCAGATCAATAGGACACTTGAGTTTCATTTTTCCCAGAGCCACCAGAGTTCAGGTTTGTAACTGCCTACTGGCAGAAGAGAACTCCAACCCCTCATCTCAGTACAAGTGGGCCATTGTTCATGCAAGTAACAGGGAGTAACCAAGTGGCAATGGCACTTAAACAGAATTGCTGTCATGTGGGTTACTGTCAGCACGTCCCTGAGTGAAGCATTTGTGATTTAAAAAGAGCAACAATACTTAAAGCCAGACCTAGATCATCTGTTTCTTTGGCAAAACCAAGTGCTGGCAAGCAAGAAAGTCCTACAATACTCTTTTGGCCTCACTGCCTCCTGAATTCTTTGCTGCCCCTGAGGAATGAAGAGTGCCTTTCTCATAATCAGGTGGCTAAGTTCTGCATTGCTTGGGCTGCATACCTCTCAGGCATGCAAATAACTATGTCATTCACCAGAAAATAGGCTTGTCCATTCTGCTTCTATCTGCTGATTTTGAAATATGGCAATACTGACTGTTAATTTGTTACTTATAACTAGAAAATGCTTAAAAACACTGCAGTCTCCAGGGACCTTAGACTGTAACTCCCCAAGAAGCCCAGGCAGGCAATAATTCCCAAATGTTCAGTTCAGCTACAGTAGCAGTACTCTTAACTATGCAGAAGAAAAGCTCTAGGCACAGAAAACTGGAGGATCCATTGCTTTTTAGGCACACAGATGACTGAACAGATTTTTTAAAATTGATTTTTCTATTAAAATTAGACACCTTTGTTCTTTCAAAATACATTTCAGGCACCTAGGCAATATTTTCAGATTTTTCCATTACTGCAATATTTGTACTTTGTTGTATTAAATTTAATCTCATTCCCACTATTCTATTCTGAAGGTTACCTAATTTTTCCTGCATGACATCCTAGTTCTTTTCTGTATCAACATCCTAGCTCTCTTCTGTATTGACAGTGCGACCCAGTTCCATATCAGATATCATTAGCTCGACTCTACTTCTCATGACAAAATCATTACAGAAAATACTAAGACACACTCCAAGGCTGATTAATTAAAAATGCTTCTAGTAGTTCCCTTCAACCCATTACATCTTTTTTTCAATATTTGCCCAGTTTCATCTTCACTTTAGAAAGCTCCCTAACTATCTTAGAAGTTCATCCCTCTATCTTATTAATGCGTGCTTTCCTATGGGCATCATTTCAGATGTTTTACTCATAAATTACTCTCAGTGGGATCACTCCCACTTAACTTCAGATGTCTTTAGGATGGTCATCTACAGCTGAGCTAGTCACCCCTGGGTAACTTTACAGCTGATGGAGAGAAATAAGCATTTGTAGGTGTGATTCATCTGACTTATTTTAGACATTTACTTTAGGATGGGATGAATCATACCTTAAAAGGAGCTATTTTTTGTCATTTCTCAAAAGGGAGCACGGGGTGACTAGTTTAGAAATAGATGCTTCCAGAGCAGACACGTGCATCTAGGCAGATGAATCCCATTATTCATTACCGAACAAATCAGACCTTTCATGCATTTCTGCTTTAAAAAATCTGTAATCCAAAAGAGGAATTCAGTTATTTCATCATAAACTTCCCTTGGCAAAACTTATTGAGTTCTATTCCATTTAATTTACTTTTATGTAATAAATAATTCTTTCCATCTTCCACACTGTTATGTTATACTAGTAGGTCCATTGTTGCTCAATGCTTTCACCTTGGGCAAATTAAAAATTAATTTTTATTTGTGATTATATGTTTATTTATACATAATAATGTACTATATAGTACTGATCTTCTTGTCTTTGTACTTATGGTTTAAATTTTCTAGCAAAGTGCTGTATATTCTAAAAGTTAAGCCCAACCAGTGCCAGAAGTTTGGAACACTAAAGATTCATTACTGTTCATCTAGAACTCCTCAGTCATATGTCTTTAGAATAAAAAAATCCAGTAACTAGTAAAGGTAATAAATGCAGTTAAGCATGCATTTTACATTCAGTGAATCACAACAGTTACCAAAATCTGTAAACATGACAGGGGGAGAAGGTAAAATTACTCAGTAACACATGACCTCAGAGCAGTAAGCAATCTCCACTAACTGACTCCTCTTCAATGTGAAGCCTCTTTGCAAACAGATGCACTAGAAAATGATCTCTCTGATGCTTAGTAAATTAATTTCAAATTGAGTTTATTAATACCAAATAGGTATCCTTATTAACAACACATATTATGAATGTGTAAATAACACTAGATTGCCATATTTATCAGAAATAATAAACTGCAAACATTTAGCATAATATTAAAAGCATTAATAGACTATAGCAGGGTGGGTTTTTTCACAGTCTGAGCATTCAAGAATCATGCATAATGTAATAGCATATTTTGCAGCTGGTAACAGCAGGCTAGATTGCAAGAGATATTTTAAATGTGTTTTTATTAAGAAGAGAAAAAGGTCTTTCAACTGATCTGAAGCAATTTCTGGGAGAAAAGCTGAAGGGTCTATCATTATAAAATGTAATGGTAAATGGAGAATCCTGGCAGAGAATGTCCTAGGAAACTGCTTTCCCCTGTATTTGATCCACATTTACTGAGTACCTGATCCAAAGCTCATTTGAAAGTCAGCTGAAAAGCTCCTGCTGAAGCCAATGGATTTTGGACCAGTGTTGGAGTGCAAGAATAAGGTAGTTGAAAATATCCACAGGGGTTTTGACTTGAAATGAAAAGTAAATAATGTTCAATATCATGTATATAACTGGTGTTAAAATGAGAGATGAGACTGAACTGCAAATTTTGATATAATGTGGAGTTCTTTGGGATTTCTTTCCCCATTCAACCACCCCCAACAGCCCTCAAGGCTTTGGTTTGGTTCAGAAGCCTTATAGAAATAGATGTCAAATATTCAGATGAAGTGCAACAACTGAAGGTTTCTGTAGACCCACCAATAAATCTTAATTTATAATCAGATTCTAGTTTCTGAAATACTATGGGTTAATAAGTAGCTCTTTAACAATACATGGATAAAAAATTTTATACAGGAAATGAGATTACTAGAAAACATCAGTAGTAAGAATATTCACGCTCAAGAAATGTGTCAGAGCTTCCTATGAGCAAAAACAGAGAAACCAGCTCATTCACAAAAGGGCTTTTTCACATTTAGCTCATGTAAGAGACTGTTTTGTCTTACCAGTAGATTCACTTATCTACCTCACACAGAATAATACAATTTAGTATTGATATCTTATTATATATATAATGTTGATTTTATGTCAATGTTGAAATAATAAAAGAATAATTATGCTTTGCAGAAGTACTTCTTTGCTATTGAATCCGTCCTCATGATGTGGTTTCCATCTGCAGACTCTCCCAAGCCCCTCTTTAAAGTTTTACATTTAAAGTTTACCAAATTAGGTAAGATTCATCCACAATAGATCAACTATCTAAAATTATATGTTGGGTAAAACACAAATTTTTAATTGAAGTTTTTATTCTCTCCTTTTCATTTGTTTTTCTCCCTCCATTATTATTGTCATAATTATTGTTAATGTGTTTCATATTATTGAAGATAAGAATTTTAATGTGCTATCTATATTGCATTATTCTTTGTATGCTTATTTTATCATCTATGTAAGATTTGAAGTAAAAAATAAAACATCTGTTACACTGAGAGGCTTTTGTCAGGGGCTAGCTCCTGGAAGGATCTCAGGTCTGAGAACTGACACAGTTTCTAGAGTCAAAGGAGACAGGATTTGTTGTACTACTACTCAGCTTCTACTAATGCAAATCTCTAAAATACATCTGGGGATCTAGGGATGTCTGTTTTTCTTCCTGTTGACTATAAAGAATCCCAGAACAAGTAGCTCAGATGTAGATAAAGAGCTATGTGTGTTCAGTTACATGAATCCCACTTCAAGCAATGTAAATTTACTGCTGTCTGTGATCTGATGGTCTTCTTGGAAGGGGTGATATAAATCCCATACAAAACTCTACTCCAAATCTTCACTAGCAGCTCCAGCAGAGAGGAAAAGGAATAAAAAGGACATTCTGTGTGCTGCAAGATTTTGCAATTCTACCAATTTGAAAAGGTACCATCATTTCCAGAGTGACATTGCTTGCCTTAAGAAACTGAAAATTTGGAGACAATCAGAATAACATTTTTAAGCAGGAACTTCATAAAGGAGTGCAATTTTTGCCAAAGATAAAGCATATTTTAAAAGGCATTCACTCTGCATAGCCTGTCAATAACCAGAAAACTCTCTGGGGCTTGAGAACAGGTATGAAAGGAATGTTGGGCAGCTGTCAAACAGAGTTTCTGTGGTGGCTAAACAAGACAACAATTTTGTATATAATGTTGTGTAAGAATAACACTTGTGAGCATGGTATGTTCTGCCTCCCATTCATTGACTGTATACATAAGAGCTTTGTGGCACTCTTGACCATGTCCACCCATGTATGCTGATCAAGCAAATATGAGAAAAAATGTAGACTTCATAATGATCTACAAGATATGTTCCATGGAGTTCACACTGACGGACTGCTCTGCATGACTCACAAATTTAGTCTTGATAGTTTGCCCTCAAGGTGCTGATTCACCCTCAACACATCATGTAGACATACTTGGTCATGGTCTGGAAATGAATGGCTGTTGGAAACGTTATGCCTTGGCAGTGTTCCCACTGCAGAGAGAAACTCCTTCCTACACAACTCCTTTTTAGGATAAACGATTGTGACCCAGAGCTTTAGATCTAAATCAGACCTAAACTTAGAAGAGGTTACAGCTTAATCTCTTCTGTAACTTGAAGAATATTTAGCGGTGTGACTTGCTTAGCACCGTGCTATATACTTGAAAGTCAGCAACATAAATGCGTTTGAAGGCTCATTCAGAATACAAAGTCTAGTTGAAAGTCCAGCATGGTCCTTGTTCACTCAGTCCAGCAGGTAGCACTGTCAAAATACCATTTCTGTTGCTGGTAAGAACAAACAACCACTTGTTCTTTTCTGTTTCTTTATTTTTCCTTTTCTCTTTTTTAGGGAGTTGTATGGGTGGAGTTGCTCTTTAATTTAGAATATGATAAAGGGTCTGGACAACATTTTCTGGATTGCTGTTAACGCAAGCTAGTTATAACCCTTGTGACTTTAACCAGCCATTGCAATCGAAGCAGAGACCTTCCTAATTAATTCTTCATCATCCTATAGATGTTTTTCTTTGACCTAATTCTGTGTGACTGCAGGTGTCAGTCTTTCTTAATGTACTTGAATTGTGTGCTAGGAAAAACATTACAAGAGCTTTGAACATAAGGTGTTCCAGACAGGCAATCTATACAGCCTTTTATTTGTTTGCTCTGTGCATCACTGGTGGTTTAAAAACTATGCAAAGAAAAATAAGTTTTTTTAAAAAACCAGACTTGGTTATTCCTGGGTAAGCTTGCTGCTATAAGGCCTGAAACAGAAAATCGGGGCACTCTGTTAGCATCTGTTGCATAGAAAGGTAGTTAAATGGAAGAAATCATTAAGCAGACAGACCATAGCAGGCTAAATTTACATGGCAGCTGTTGTGTAATGTTGGAAGGGTTTTCTAACAAAAAGAGCCATATTGTAAAGCTGGGGTAAACATGGATTGTCTACACTAGTGAGAAGGTCAGGGTGTGCAATGACATGGTGGGGTGAGCTATCACACAGATTGAAGATGCAGCTTCCAAGATGGGATTGAAGCAGGACAGTGCTTTAGCCGACATCCTGTGATGGGATAAGAGGTGAAATCACACTCAGCTCCTCTTGTGCCAAAATGCATTTCATGGATGGCAGGAGAGTAGTATCCAGCTTTTCTATTAGTCACTCACTGGAGAGATGAGGACTCAGACTGCATTGCAGGTAACTAAAGTGGAGTCAGAATAATCCTCCCCTCCTTGTTATGTGATCTCCTATTGCTTTCTCTCTCCTGTGTGCTCCCCTTCTTTCTTGATTAAACTCCCTTCATTGATTAATCACTTGATAGTGAGAAAGTACCACTCTGAGACAGCTTGCTTTTCTACACATCTTGGAGCAATGAGGAAATTCTACATGTCTATAAAGACACTTGAAAGTTTACTGTGATCATTTATACCGAATTAAAATCTGGGAACTCTCAGAAAACATTTTGTTTAGCGGTTAAGGCAAAGTACTTTCATGTACAATATATTTATTTGTTTACATTTATTACATATTTTATTCTTCCAGTAGACTACAGCAAAAAAAATCTTTCACCCCTGCACATCCTTGACCTCAAACAATGTGAGATTGACTTTGCTTATATTCAGCCTCTGTCAGTGCTTACCAACCCTCACCAAATGCAACAGCAGATACTCTGCCTCTTGGTCAGCTTTGGTACGTTGTTTTTTCATTTATGATCCATGTACCATGCTGGGGAGGACCCCTGCTCTACTTATAAGTGAAAGTAAAATTCTGCTGTTAAATTCTGCTGATCCCTTAGCACTTCTGTAGCTGTGTTCACAAACAGGGAATTAAATCCATCAGCGACATACACAAACCAGCCCTTTGCAGCAGATACATGTATAACATATATGGAACACCAAAATTCTTTTGTGGTAGCGGTCTTGTTTTTTACAACAGGGCATGCAGATAGTAAAAGTGCCTTCTGCGTTCAGCATCACCTTTTCAGATGTCAGCTACAGATTATTTCCTGCTTATTGCTTCCCTTAGTATCACCACCCCTACAGCAACAAAGGAGGAACCTGGTTTTTCTGGATATGCTGTGCATAATTCCTTCCAGCAAAGAGTTAGTTTGGGTTCACTGCTGACAGTTTTGACCGTGTATCTGTGGCAGTCCTCACCTGCCACTACTGAAATGCAGCACAGGTCACTGAGAGGGATGACAGAAGCAGGCACTTCAGTTGTCACATAGCTCTTGTTTTGGTGTTCTAACTCACCAGGACCACTCTCCTGTCATAGGAACAAGAAACATTTGCTGCGTGTGTGTTGTGTTTTTCTGAAGATATCAGTGCACTTCTGCAGTTCTGTAACTCAACTACCACTGGGAAATATTTTCACTGCTGGGGTATCTCAATTGCAGCACTGTTTAGCACCCATACACACATCCCAACTATTCTTTTTCTTGCTTCTCAACAGCACGGCTAACTGGGCAAGTCTATTGTCCCAGACCACCACTACAAAGACTGTCTACTATTCAATGGGATTAGCTCTAACGTCTTCCTATGGGAGAGAGTCTCATGGCAGATTAGTCTGATTCTGCTGCTAAAAAGATAATACATACACTGCTGCAAATACAATTTTACCTAACAATGCTCCTTGCCACCATCTAGTGGGTGGCTGGACATTTTGTTTATCCCTATAAAGTATTGGGTTATCTTTTGGCAGAAGCCACAGAAATAATTTGCATATATGCCATAGTTAAATGTACTTGTCAAAAATAGCTTCACTGCTAGCTGGTTCAATAACGTATATATTTGCTACATGTTCTCATCGTAAGTAAACTGCTAAAAGTCAAATATGACAAGTCTTTGCTCTGTATTTACTTTATCAAAACTGTCTTTGAAAACTTCTGCCCACAGCAAGCCCATAGGAATGTATGCACTGTTTTTAGATGGAGCAGGACTTGCCTCAACATTTTTACCTTTATAAGAATATATTTTGCATACGGACCAAACATATGTATCTGTCTGTATATACAAAGAGAAACCAAGTCATGATGCCTTACTCAACTCTACTTCTGACCTCAATCAGTTAGAACTACTATCTGGCTGTTCATGCATTTGAGCATAGGTTTCCCTACAGCCCTTTTGGACTTCTATTAAACTGAAAGCTTAACAAGATAGAAGAAAAAAAAATGGATGCAGTCTTAAGAATACGCTTACTGTGCTTACTTGCAGAGTTTTCAGCTCTGGTGTCCAGCCACAATCATGTTCTCCTGCTACACCAAAAAGCACTATCCTTACCGAAGACCTTCGGCTGGGTCAAGAAATACAAATCCAATCCTCCAAAATCACAGCCAGTTGTGTAACAGACATTGAGTCCTGAGACCCACAAAGCTTCCACTCTCTTGAAGTGAAGGAGTTTAAAATCTCTAATGTAAAAATGCCAAAGTCACAAAAACTGCAGTGTACCATATGAATACAACAGAAAATAATAGCTCTATGGTCGATGCTTAAAAATAACAATGAAGCTATCAGCAGATGGTTTAAAAGTTGATCTTATTCATCGCCAAGCAGGCTTCCAGAGAAGCTGTTTTGAGCAGTCATTACAGTGACTCACTCATGTATATATATGTGTGTGTGTAGATATAAAAATATGTATATATGTGTGTGCACGTCCATGTATAAATGTGTCCACACACATACATATGTTTTCATACACTTCCTCTGCTACCACCTACTTTACCTGTTTGGTACCTCATTCTGCTGTAAGCTACACGCCTGAAGTACTGCTCCCCTCTCAAAAGCTCTGCCTTCTTCCCTTCTTCACGGCTTCATGAAAGCAGTACACGTAGGGATTACTCGGTTCTTGTCGTACATTAATACAGCACTATACCAATAAAACAACTGATGTTTTTTTTTCCTCAGTCTTATTTTTATGTATATAATCTCTGCTGATTTGGGATTTTGCTCAACTAGCATGGGGCTGAACTCAGAACAATAAATCCAATGCAGAAAATAGCAAGATGAATTCAGAAACAGGAACATTGTTTTTGTGATCAGTTGCTTTTTCTTTCATACAGTCCTAAAAAAGAAAATCCGAAAGGTGCTTTCATAGAACCCTTCCAGCAGCAAGCTTATGGAAGAAGAAGGTAATTGTCACTCTGCTGAGTGGCAGACTCAGAGAGGTAATTAACTTTAGGGGACACAAGAATGATGGAAAATCTGCATGTAAATGGTATTTTTAAACACTACTTTAATCTCCCAAATTTGAGCATGAATTCCTTATTCATCTTTATTCCTAGTGATAAGGATTTCCTCAAGTATGCCAATTGACCTTGGCAGTGTTTCTCCAGAGAGTACACACCATCACCACCTTAAGCAGCCCTTGGGGACCTCCTATGAGAATCCTCTTCTTGCTAAGATACCACTTAATTGTTACCAGTAACACACATTATCAAACAATACTAAATGAATTCACAGTGACCAGGCTTTTGTGTGTTTAAAAACCGATACTATATAATCCACTACAGTTTCTAGGAGGCAAAACAAGCTCTCCTAATTCCAAAATCTGAGAATCATCAACAACAAAGATGAAGCTGGTGTACACATCTAAAGGAGGCAATTTTGACAGTCTAGATCTCTCTCAAACCAAAATTGTGACAGCAACGCACCCTGGGAAGAGCCTAGGATGCCTAAATGGAACACACGTCTGCCTACGAGATCTAGATTTACCTGCAAAAAGAAGCTCCTCAAATAGCTGCTGTTGCTTCTGTGTTTAAAGATTCAGAAAACTGGTAACAATTATATTTATATGTGTTTAATTGCTTGCTGCTTGTAAGAGGAATTAGGTAAAATAACTATTCAAGTACACTTTTGTCGCGGTACAGGCGCCAGCGTCCGTACCGCCTCCCAAAAGGGAAGAGGATCGAGGGCAAGGCGAGACACTGCCCCAACAAGCTCGTAGGCAACCACGGAGATTGATGAGCATTTAACAAGTCTTGATAGCTGTTTTTCCATTTATGATTTGTTCCATTTCTTTCCTATGTCTTCGGAAATCTCATCCATGGAATCAGTCCTGGCACTAGCTTTTTCTCTATTGTTGGGAAAAAGAAACACTATGCTCCAGCCATTACAGGAGTGACCAGAAAAAAAGGGTAAAGGGCTACAACATCTGCTTCACACATTCTGCGACCTAATTGCAGCACTATGCTTGCCACAGGTCTCTCCTGCCTACAGGTTTCTCTTACTTGGTTGCAGTCAGCACAGCCCAGGATATAATCTCCAGCAGACTGCTCTTTGTGACAGCTACTGAAAAGAGATGTTCTATAGAAGTGCTGGACTTGATCATCTCCTAGACAAATGAAATTAAAACATTATTGAAACTCCCTGGAAGGGAAGATTAAACTTTTTCTATTAAATTAAACTCCTTGGTGAAAGAAGTGGAAGATTCAAAGCAGACATTGTATCAGTGGCTAGGGAAAATAATTATCCTTGAGGTAGTGAGAGAAAAATCATAGCAATAGAAAATTCTTACCCAAGAGAACAAAACTTTTCCTATTAGAAAAATCTTTTAGTAGAGCCTTAGAGATTAGAAAAAACAAGTTCAAATACAGAGTGAATATGGTCATATGCTCCTCTGCACTGTTCTATTGAAACTTTATACTATGTAATGCTGTGATGCATTAACTAATACTTCCTTTTTTTTTTTTTAAATAATTCATGAAGCAAAATGACTGGAATTGCACAGTTTTTTTCTTATACTCTTCCTTCTGGATTAAGAAATAGTACATAGAATTTTTTTTTTTTTTTTTTTTTTAGGGATGGGGAAGGGCTGAGTCATGTATCCTGTTCTGCATCTTTTTTTTGGTAGGGCCAAGTAAAAATAAGGTGTGTAGTTATAGTATTCTATGTGGAAGTGATCACAGTCCGATGTGGTTCGGATATGCTGGTCCTGATTCTCTGCCCTCTTGTACCAACTTTGTACTGGCAGCTAGATTGTGGTGCTTTCACGTTGTTGGTGTCCCTTCGTGTAAACATGCTTGAACCCCTGTTAACCTCCCAGGATTGAGGACGAACTTCTGCTTTAGTGTATATTAGTTAAGATTCTTTGTTCTGCTAATGACATCATGTCAAGTAGTGTCATTGGAACTGCAAGAATCTCCCTGATCAAGCCAGTTTGTCCACTAGTTCCAGTTGCTTTGTGTTGCATTTCCATTATCCATCAGTCTGTGGACCGAATGTTTGCCAGCTCTCTGTGACAACATCTGTTTAGGTGTGTTCTCGCGTTTTGACGGTTTGGTTGTTTACTTCTTCTCCTCACAATCTGTACGAAATATTTATCTCAGCATTACAGTCTGAACAGGCAATTTAATTACCATGCCTTAAAAAGTTATCATCTGTCAGCTCAGGCATATTAACATGTCCATGTGCATGGTTTTAGCACTAAGCATCTGATTGTTTTACTGTGCAGATGATGAGTGGCAATTTGCTGGTTTTTCTGTCACTTTGGATCACGTGGCTTAACTCAAAAAAAGTACATTAACAGTTGAGTATTAATCACCAAATTTATGAAGGCTTTAGAACCCTAAAGAAAGCAGGATTGGGTGCCTTGGGAATTAATCTTTGCAAATTTGTCTAGATTTTCACCAACAAGCTGTTTTATTGACCTATGTAATATAGCTTCATACTTCTCTTTCTTTCTTGTGTGCCTCCATACTAGGACTTACAAAGAAATAATATAGCTGGCGTCTGGGCTTCCTGGATATTTCATTTAGATCCAGAAATTTAGAATCCTTTTAGGCAAGTCCTGTCCTTTTATACACCCATACCAGGCTTCAGGGATCTCCTAACTGTGAGAGTGTCTGCCATGTGAATTAAGCAATATAGATTAGCTGCAGTTTCTTCAGGTAACTACTGACCAATCTTAATGTTTACGTGTCATGAGAAAATGGAGGGAAAAATAAGATAATTATTTAGTTTTTAGACCAGAAGTAAGTAGGAAGGAAAAATAGTTATCTTGGTACTTAGTAATAAAGTGGAGATGTCTGCAAGAAGCAATTTTCTATCTCAAAATAAATAGTTCCAAGCAATGCATAATAAATATGAGTGTGAGCTGGGAAAGTGATGAGAGCACTGTTGAATTAATAAGGAGACTCTTTGCCTGTAAATTTGTTTCTCTCATTCATTCTTTCACTTCTAAAACACGGGATGTCTGTTCCATATTCTCTCACTTGAAGCACAAGTGGCTTATGAAATACTACATGTAACGTGCCCATGAGCTGCTTGTGGTATTTTCTGCATCTGAGGCTTAACATAAGATATGTCAAAAGAAAAAATGCTTTAGGTTAGAAATACAACAGGCTTTCAGTAATGATGTATAATCAGACTTACGCAAACATGATGAAAAGATCTCAGTGGAATTTTGCTAAAAAATATCTCCCTTATGGGAGTATCCTATGGAACCAATTAAGAATAAAACCAAGAGGATTCTATTGGATTTGTTCCAAATAGCTACTGTATGTAATAAAGAGCGATTGCTCTTTTTTGTAGATTTTTTAAAAATCATCTTTCAGGAAGATCATGAATAATTATATCTCTGCTAGCATATTGCAGAGGCTGGTTTAAAAACTCTGCTCAAAAATTTCCCAGAGGATTACTCTCTGTAAGTTTGTTCGATATGACCATATTCTTTAGGACAGTTATTCATTTCTTTTGTAATGCATTTGAAAATTGAGTATTTTCACATAGCCAAATCTTGATGGAAAAAAACCACATACTTTCAAAATACTGGTTCCTTCAAAAGTGCCCTTCATGTCTGTACTTGAAATATCCCCTCTATATACACAAAAATTGCCTGGGTAACAGTCAATGTGGTGATGGGCTACTACTTTTCTTAAATTGCTAAGAATCTCTAGTATATCCCCAAAGTTGTTTGTACTCATCCCACTTAGCTGTCTGATACAACTCGTGTTCTCTGTCTGCTCTCTTATCAGAATTTTGCTCAGTAGACTTCAAGTCTGTGCACAAGTAACAGGGATCTGTTAACGAGCCCAGTGATGGAAGTTTTGTGTAGTTCAAGTAGCTCATGACAGCACTCTGTTGTGCCATGTGAACAGCCAGGGATCTGAGTCCTGGATTGGCTTCCACGGGCCATCACATGTAGGCAGCAAAACTGTTTTGACTGGCACAGAGAACTTGAATCGCAGTTAATGGGAGCAGCTCATTCTAAAATAGTTTCTTCCATTCAAGCTGAATGGAGACAGTAGAATGAGGGAATTAATTAAAAGACTTTAAAAATTGAGACTTGAAATACTGCTGGACTACCTGCCTCACTGCTGTACAATGGGCAAAATAGGTTATGTCTTCTTAAAGTATTTCTGTAGCCACAGAGTATAAGTGGAGCTACAGGTGACATTTGTCTAATGAGAAATGAGGAATGCAAGCCGGCATGATCATTACAAACTTATGATAGAAGGAAGACGAAATTAGTCTCAGGTGCTAGGGTTTGGTACGCAGTAACAAAGCTATTTGGAAGTTATGTACCTACAGAGTATGTCAGAAGATACTTGCCTTTGACCATTAAGGGTCAACAATCCCTTTAGAAAAACAATGAAGTAGAAAGGCTTTGAGTTAAACATTCCATTAAAGTAGAACATAAACCTTGCCTTGGCTTGCAGTAAAAGAATGTTAGATGTAACTCGGAGAAGACTCACTATTCTTCTCACATTTGTGAAAGCTGAGTACCTGGAAGCAGACTTCGCATTTGAACAGCCTCTTCGTGTAACTCCTTGAAGTCAGTCACAACTCCTGTAAAACGAGTTGCATAAAATGAATGCTCTTAAACAAGCGTCTGGTGTCTGCCAACCCCCATCAGGCAACATCGATCAGCATCTTACACTGCACAGCCCTCATTACATACCTACACACCCAGTCCATGTGTCACTTGCCTCGCAGACCCTGCCTTCATATCCTCCTCTTAACCAGCTTCTCCATCCACTCCCTCAAGATCCAACCTCCTTTACACTAGGACGTCTGTCTCTATAAACTGACACCTTTTCATACTAATGCCTCTTGTTTTGTGTGCTCTTATGGGCCCTCACCATGGTGGTACTAGGGGGCCTGTTCCACTTATCCCGCTGAACATGTGAGCTCAGAAATAAATGACTTTGAGGTAATTAGCTATTCTGTGGTAACTTCCAAAGAGTCACAGCTTGTTAGCATAGTGCTCATACTCTTATAGATTCATAAACCTGACCTCATTTTGAACATGCTTTGGAATAAGGGAATATATCTTAAGCCAAAACCAAGGCTCACGTTTTTTAGGAGGTCTTCCTGTGAACCTTATCCCTGAGATGAGAATGCTTTACTACTTTTAGTTACAGCTAATCTTCCTCTCTATTATAAAAAAACAATCATTGTTGAGGACCTGATGAGCCAGAGCTGCCTCCCCATCTGTAACTTGATTCTGTGTCAATCTGTAGCCTTTGCTATGAGCATGTATGTTAAAAAAAACGTGAAACATTTATACTGTCTGTGAAAGAACAGGCCAGGCCAATGTACAGTCTGCTTGCTGCCCCATGGCTCTGCAGCCACATATGGCAGCTGGGTGTGCCTGTTGTTCTGTACACTGCACAAATCTCCTCTGGGAGGTCTGCCTGACATCAGGTACCTTACTGTGACTGTGGGAGGGTGCAACATATTTGGTAATGGGCAGATGGTTAAAGCAGACCCATCCAAATGCAGGTACCTCAGTTGCACCTGAAACTGCAAGGCCAGTTAGAAAGACTTTTAACCAGGAGATTTTATGCTATGAACTTCTAAAAAGCCCAGGTCTGAGAATAAATGTGTATTTTGGTGCAGTATTCATTGTCCTTTTGTCTAAGCCTGAAACAGGATAAGTTTTATTTAAAGAAAAAAATAAATCAATCCATGAAAGAATTCTCATTCTAAAAGAGCCACCTGGTTCTGAGGTAGATGTACAGTGGAAACAAATGTTATTCTCCATCCTGCTGACACTTCTAGGAATAAAAATAGTTGCTCTGTTTGTCCTTCAGCCCTTTATTGAACCAAGGCTTCAGAGCTTGATTCACTTCGAATTCATGCTTAATGAAGCGTAAGTTGTATTAATAGCATCTATTAAATCTAGGTAGCATAATAGAAATTTCAGCTTAACACACAGAGTTTGACAATGGCTCAAGCAGCAGACTGGCAAAGCCCAGTTATGATGCACTCCAGAGATTTCAATTCAGTTCCTAATGACACTGCCCATGAATCACTGCCCACATAAGCAGAAGACTGTTCCTGGATAAGAAAACCCCTTCACAAGAGCCAAAGGCTGTTTCAACACCAGTATCAGTGAGGCACGATGCACAAACTGTTCCAGAGAAGCATGCTACAGAACAGGGAGGAAAAAATTCCAGTGAGTGTTAGAGGCCAGCTTGCCAGCTTTGAGAAGCTAGCAGAATATTTTTATATATACTTGCCATTTTTGAGGATAATTGAGGGGCTTTGGTATCTTGGATACTCCAAGGGCTTTTAGTATTTTTTGGGGAAAGCAATGCAAAAGCTTACAGAGAGGGGTAACGAGAAGCACCCCAAGGACTCTTGAGTGGAGCCGATCCTCATTTACTATAGACTGCACTGAGCTGACAAGCTGTGCAAAACATAAGATGAGTGCGTGGAGCATTGTATGGAGATACCCAGCCTGGCTTTATACCTAAACCAGCTCAGGCAGAGCAGCTCTGCTTCTTGGTAGACCAGGGAGTTACTGCTCCTGCTTTTCTCTGGCAGCACACCTGAGCCTTTTCCAATCCAGCTGCTTTTGCATCAAGCCATCCTGGGAGCTGATTTCACCTATGGTACTGTTTATTCACAGATAAACTGCTAATAGATAATCCGAGTTGATTGTACTTGTCAAGTCCGAGAGCTAATGAGTGGCTTTACATTTCCATCTCATCATCTGTACCAAAAGTTCCAAAATACTTCACAGAGTTAACTGATCAATATATAAAGTACATTACACAAGCAACACCTGTTGTTTCATCTAGTTATTGATCTCTGCTTGTTGACTGAATAAGAGCTGTAGTTCAAGGCTAGATATTTACTGAGAACGATGGGAGAAGAAAGGAAGAGTAGTATATAAATAGACAAAACTTCTATGGATGTAGGTAAGCAGAATCTGATAACCCCAGCTGATACAGTGCCTAGCTTGGTTTCTTCAGGGTTTTAAAGTCCAAAAGTCCTGAATCCTGCTTACCCAAGCTGTAAAAAATCCAAGAGCAAGTGTATTTTGGTTAAATGCCTCCGCTTTGCCTTGGCATTTACTTAAGCAGCAGAAGGCTAATATTCTGCATCAATAGTCTATTCTCTGAACTAATTCTCTTAGTTATGATTCTAAATGGGACTTAAACCAGCTATTTGGGACAAACAGTATTTATTTATTGTGAAAAGAAACTTAAAACCGACAATGCTGCCATTAAACTGAAAAAATATATGGGATGCAGCCTTTGAACTCAAACTTCTACTCATGCTAACTCCTGGAATTTCTACACTATTCCACTTTCAAATCTCTCACCACCTATATGGTTATTGTTGTCTTCTGGACATAAGTACAATAGGAATGCAATGCTGGTGGCTGACAGTTTTATTCTTAGATGAAAGCTCTCGTTCTTATGTTTGAACTGTCTCTGGACGTATTGCATTCTACTCAGCACAGGAATGAGGCCCTGTCTGGTCAGAAGATGACCTTGTCAGAGTGAAAGCGGTCACAGAATCACAGAATCACAGAATCATTATGGTTGGAAAGGACCTCCAGGGTCATCAAGTCCAACTTTTCTCCTAGCATTGGCATCGGTCATTGGCACTTAGATTTTACTTTTTAGAACATAATGTGCTAGAAGAAGCAGCTATGATAATTTTGCATTTCAGAACTCCTCTTGCTGTTCTGCCTGCACCTTGCTGCTTGTTACTGTGCTTGATTTTGTCATACCAGGAGACATGTCCCATCAGTATTATATTCTTTTCAATTCTTGCTTAAGTAAAGCTGAGACCTCCAGTATTGTGGAATTTAGGACCATAAGGTTACTTATATAGATAATAAGGTGGAAGGTATTTCCAGTTTGTAGAAATTTTTAGGAATTTTGTTGCACCTCTTTATATGAAAGAAGACATTTAATTGACTGAAATGCTTTATTAATACTTATGTTAATACACAGCAAATGTAAGACAGTTGATTCTAATGAATTTCGACAGGTCTCCTACAGCACTGTAGATCTGGTCCTAGTGTTTATAAAATTAAAAATTCCTATAGCCTTGAATAATCAATATTTTTTTATATATTAAACTTTCCCTTATATGTAGGTATTGCTATATCTTTATGTATTTGTCATGTAGTTAAGGAGAACAATATTTTCAGTATAATTAATGAATTTCATTAGTACTTGATTGTCACCACTGCAATTATCTGTTTTCCCCTTGCACAGCCCTTCATTCTTAGGCAGCTGGATCTCACAGTCAGATTGAGTCTGCAAATGTGCAGTGGGAGAACAAGATTTGCTTACAACAGCGATACCGGTGATCTGCAGTAATCATAATAGGATTGTCATCTTGCTGTATAAGCTTTCATGTAAGACGTAGCATGAGCAGGGTTCACATTAGAAAAGCTAATGTGAGAAGTTTTTAGTTCCATTTCATAGGCTGGAAAGGTGAGGTACAAAGGAGGATGAGGAGTCTTATGAAGATGACAGGCAAAAAGGGTAGGAAAATAGAGCCTAGGCTGGCATATTTGAGGCTTATTTCTATCTGCTCTGCCATGTCACATTTCAGGTAGCATTTGTAATGATTATTGTTACTGTTATCTGCTCTATGTGGTATCATTCATGGGATTAGATGCAAGGGTCTTCCATGCTATAGTACCTTACAAGGTAGATATTAAACAGACCACAATAGCAGCTAAACATCAGACAGACAATGGAAATGATGAGAGAAAGCTGAGCACCCTGATAAAGAGCCATCCTAAAGCAGCAATTGTCTAACTAACCTTCTGCAAATTGCATGAAACTGTGGACAGAGAGTGATTCCGTAAAGAAGAGCATGTGCTCTGAAATGACTGACTGCATCTTGGAACAGTCAGGGCAGGAACATTCTGCAGGGTGGCTCAGACTTTGCGGACTGCAGATTAACAGCAAAATTTGGTTTAAATGATATGTAGAAAGGTATTGCAGAGTAAGACACTTAAAATTCTACGTCACCTGTAGTTACCAGATTTTTAGGAAAAATGTTTTTGGTGTCCTGAATATTTTCTGGGAGCCTGAAAACATCCCTTTTTCTTCCTTCCCACCTCAAAGACCTGTATGATCAAGGGAAGACCTCACCACCCCCCATTTGAAGGGAGAAGCAAGCTGTAACCACACCATGTGGTCACACAGTGCTGTGCCTTTTCACAGAGGACTCTGTGAAGCAGATGCACAGGTATAGCAGGAGAGCAGCCCTCATTTTATTAATTTCAAACTTGAAGGTATAGAGATGAGCATGTGACATGCATACAGCTCTAAATGGTTTCCTGGGTTACGTTCATGAAACTTTTATTCCTTACAGAATGGTTATTTCTCTTTTGAATAATATTTTCACTTATGCATAGACAACAAATGAAAAATTCAGAAAACAGGGGTTCTTTTACCTGCAGAAAGGCAACCTATGGATGTTACCACTGAGGGGTCTCCCAAACATTTCATCTACAAAGAGATTTATTGAGTATTTGGTTCTTGCTGGAGCTAATTGAGATGGTGATTCCTTTTGTCATGAGCATCTACTTGAAGGAATGAGATAGAAATGTCCTGCAGTTAAAAAATGTAGAAAGCTCTCAGATACCACAGTAAGGTGGGAGATACAAAAATGCATATAAAATGAAACAGTACCAACCACTAAATATTGAAGATTTTCTAAAGCCAGGAAGGAAGATCATAGGGGTTGTCAGAGAGCCTACAAAGGCAATAAAGGCTTAGAATTATGAATGGAATAAAAATATTAATAGAAATTATTTATATTAATAAAATTATAAGTAAAAATTAGTCTGTTATAAGAACTAATTCTATGCAGAGAGAGCTATAGAAACGACAAAGATGCGCTAGCTCATATTTCTACTGATTTTTCAGAAGGTCTTCAAGAAATCTCTAAATGAAGTATATTACAACATTATTAGTTGTTAGCAGACAATGTTTTCTAATATTTATTGATGAATAGTCACAAAGGAGAAAATCATAGAGTGCAAAATTTTAAGCTCTTTTTCTGGAGCACTCATAACTAGTTTTGTTTTCTTTCTTTGAAACAATGCAATTTCATTGTGATATATTAGGTCAAGACTCAGGACTTTTGAAAAGGCCATTCTGAATTATTGATGGGTGTTACAGCCCTTTAAATTGGTAGAAACAAAATGTGTGGTCAAAACCTGCAGTGAATTGCATGGCTTTTCAGGTCATAGAATCATGGAATCACGGCATAGTAGACCTATACTTTGTATGAAGAGAGAGTGCTGGGAGTTAATGGTTACTCTGGTTGGGATTGATGTGTGATACAATTTTGATGCTTTTCCCTTTTATTTTTTTCTTTTAACTAATGACACACAAAAAAGTATAAACCCAGATTCCACTGAAGGATGAGGGGAGAGGAAAGACAGGCAGGAATTACTCTCTAAGGAGGAAAGGATTATTAGAATTAAAACCTTTTTTTTTTTTTTTTCTATTAAGAAAAGAGTGCTTGGAGCTGTGCTGCAAACTGAGCATGGGCCCAGCCTTGCTTGGGTGGTGCAGCAGCACAGCTACTCCTAAGCAATATTTCAGGCCCTCAGGAAGCTTTACTATTAAAAAGTGAAAATCACCATGCTTAATCGCATGTTACACTAAATGGAACAACCTTTTCAGGAGTGCAGGAAGGATTATTTAAACACATCTTCTTGGCTCTCCTTAGGTAAAGAGGAAGTAGAACTTTATACCAAAGTCAAGTTTATGTGAATTAGAGTATGAGGGATTTAGGAAGCCCTGGCTACTGTAAAGCTCACTCCTGAAAATGAAATCATGGGCCAGTAGATTTCAAAACCAATGGGGCAATACTACTTAAAGTAAAAGAATTCAGTCAAGAAACCACAGCATCCCTTGTAAACTGTTACAGCACAGAATCAGAGTAAACCTCTCCACCTCAAAGCAGAGCCAGCTTCAAAGTTAGACTTAACTTTAAAGTCAGCTCAGGATCTTGTTAAGTTTTGACTGTCTCTGTGGATGGAGGTTCCCCAACCACTCTGTTCCAGTGTCTGACCATCCCCATTGTGAATTTCTGTCTAATTGTGATTTCTCTCGCTGTAACTTTTATCTGTTGCCTCTTATCCTTCTGTCTCCAAGAAAAGCCTGGCCATTAGGTAGCTCAGAACAGCAATTAGGTCCTTCCTCAGTTTCCTCCAGACTTATCAAGTTCAGCTCTCAGCTTCTCTTCCTCTGTTTTTTACTTCAGATCCCTTACAATCCTAGTGGTCCTCCACTGGATTATCCAGTTTGTCGGTGTCTTATATTGGGGAACCCAAAATGCAACACAAGATTTTGGCTACAGCCTTGCTAATGTCAGATATAGGGAATAATCACTTCCCTTGCTCCATTAGTGCACTCTTATTGATGCAGCCACTATGAGGTTAAGTGTTGACCAGCAGAAGGGTATACTGCTGACTTATTCCAAAAAGGTATTTGCTACCCCTTCAGCCCCCAGCTTGCACTACCCCAGGTGTAGGCCTTCACTGCTAAAGTTTTGTCAGCCCATTTCTCCTGCCTGGGGAGGTCCCTCTGAATGGCAGCCCAGCCGTCCCGTGTGCCAGCAGCTCCCTCCATCCCCTTGGTGGCATTTCCATATGATGTGGCTGCAGCGTATGGCAGCCTGACCATGCACACTTCTTTGCAAGGTTCCTGCTCGTTGCCAAGGGCAGATTGCTAGCAGACGTTTCAGACAGGACGGCATATAAATGAGGTTTACAGGTTAGATTTTTTATTTTTTCTAAGCCAGAAAAAAATGTCCAGAAAAACATCCTTATGCTAATGTGAGTGCATTTAGCTTAAATTTTGAAATAATACGGCTATATTGTTCTTATAAACTCAAAAATTGTACACAAACATAAGAATACAAAGTGTAAGTAATTTTATAGGCTATTTAAGGCCAAATCTTCAAAACTGGAAACAATCACATCAGATATACACCTCTCCTCTTACCTATAAAATGAATTTTGCTATGCAGGCTAAATAACAACAGGCCAATAAAAAGCTAAAAATGAGTATCTGTCATCTGTTTATACAGACTTAATTTGCTTTGAATGAGTCATTACATATTTTGACTTGGAGAAAGGTCATGTTTAATAAGAGGTCCTTTAGGCCACTGCACATGTTTATAGATAAGTAGGATGTTTTATGATATTTTTACATATATTTGACCTTCGTATAGGCAGACATTTATTTATTTATTTATTTAAATTGTATAAGCACAGCTTTTTTCGAAGTATATACTGTATCCACTGTATATACTATATTTCAATAGTGTTTATAGAGAAGTATTTGCAAATTCTTTGCTTTGCGGGGGGACACCTCTTTTTATTAACAGCCTGTTAGAAGCTGTTAATAACATGAGGATCTTTGTCATTTGTTGCTCAGCTATTGTGTAATTTCAGTCTTGCAGAAGAATGTCAAACTCTTCCTGTGTTAATTTGTTAACAAAAATAATCACTTCTAGTCTAGAGTTTCTAGAACTGGTGAGAAAGCAATCTGCCAGGAGTGTGCCAGGTGGTGTTAGTCTTGTACTAAGCAGCCGGAATAGGAGATGCTTCATAAGGTCTCTTCAGTTCTACATAGCTGAATTGCATGATGTTCAGCCTTTCCAGCACCAAGGCAGACTGGCTGGCTGCATTCGAATGGATCGATAAGGCTGCCGTGATAGGATCCTCTCTCTAGATGCAAGACTCAGGAAACAGGGACTTCTGCTTGCAATCTGTAAACCTGTAACATGGCTGCTCTGTAACATCACAAAAGAGGATAAGACTCATTGTCCCTTGTGTGTAGGAGACAGGCAACATTTTCCCTGGGAGATTTCCTAGTCCCCAGCCATGGGGTGCTACTGAAATCAGGTGTCTAATCAGTCTACTGCTGCTTTCAGCACTTGTTCTGTTCAGCACAGTCCAGCAAAGGCTGGAGACGGTGGTTTAGGTGTCAGGTTGGGCTTCTGCCTCTCACTGAGACTTCCAAAATGGGAACTGGACCCTTCAGACAGAGCAGAGGGCAAAAAGAAGTCAGGTGTATTCCTGTATGTGATGAGATCACATGTATCACATGTGCAAATGTAATTCATAGGCAGGTGACTCAAAATTATTTTTTCCCTTTGTACTATTTCACATTTTGTGTGTAATACACAGTGTAACCATCTTTTGCTTTAATCTTTTACCATCTTTTATCAGACCAAAATGAAGTCTGAAAATAGATGGCTATTAAATGTAAACACCAGCAGCTCTTCAAAAGGTTCCCTTTCACTTGCTTCCTTTTCCATATTCTCAGCAGAAGGATGAAAAGTTTTGTAGATGTTTAAAACTATACTGAGTCTTTTCACACATGGCATGTTCCTCCCTAGGAATCAGCAAAAGAGCTGACAGATACATACTGGATAGTTAACCTTCACCTCCAGAGGTGTTAGGGTTTAAGGGTTATTGTTCAGGAAATTAGAACATCCAGTAATTTGTGAAATAAAGATTACAGAACATCAGCTTTTATGTTAAATTCTAAAATTATATTTATTGGCCAATTCACAGAAAGTGCTGTAGTGACCACAAAAATGAATCTGGTTTTATACATGTACAGATGTACAGGCCAAGTTTTAAAATAACAGATTTATATCCATTATGCATTTAATCCTGTGGAAAACATACAGATATTAACAATCTTGAATTCATAAATGGCTGTGCAAATTGCCAGGACTTTTATGAAATATACCACTATGGCATGGAAGCGTTTGTACAACTTATTCCCATTGCACGTAAAGTTAGGTTTCATGTACTTTACTATGTGTCAAAATTTACTGTACCTTTTCATAAAGAAAAGGATTTTAAAAGAAACCCAAACCCAAACAGCAGATTTGTATCTGTGTTCAAAAATCATTTTCATTTCATATTTACCTTTTTAATTGCATATAGTAATTTTATTCATCATTCTGCATAAATTGTATAGATTCACACTTTCATAAATGTATTTAGCATCTGCAACAAGACATTTCAAGATGTGGCTTATGATTGTTTCACATATGCATTAAGATGTTTTATATGAGCCTCTCTCCTGACTGAAGAGTCTGTTGTTTTGAGACACACTTAATGGGCCAGAATCATACAGGATGTGCTTTTGGAATCCCCTCTGGTATAATTTTTATTCTTAATAGACGTAGCCACAACTGCACAGAGATTGGACTGCTAGGAAACCATCGCAAGCTACAAAATACATGCTACCAACTGCAGTTTCTGCCTCTCAGCAAGAACATGGAATCAAATCTGGGAAATAACAAACTGTGTGTGAAAAGTTCTACGTTTTTGCAGGCTGATGAAGTGTCAATTTTACTGTCAAGCTATGATGAAATGCAAAATAGAATTGTCCCAGCCAATTACAGTTTAGAACTGTATGTGATTATTTCTCAGCTCTTCCAAGTCCTATGCTATCAATAACATACATTTCTTACCTATATGGTTAATTCCAACTAGAAACAACCCCTCCTGACAAACTCCAACAATATTCAGGGTTAGAGGCCTCCTCTGCTCCTCATCACAACTTAAGTAATATTTTACAATTCCTTGCTCAGGAACTCCTTCTCTTTCTTTCTCTCCTTGCAAGGCTTAATTATCTCCCCACCTTGGCTACGAGACTGAACTTACTCTTCATGCAATTATTAACTTACTCTTAATACAATGGCTGGTTTTGGAAAGGTGGGCAGAGAAGTGACAGGAAGGTATAATGAGAAAGGTTGAACTTTGAAAGGTATTCCCACTAGCTTTTCTCTTCTGTTGTATTAACCAGTGCCAAGGTAGTAATCCTTTTTTTTTTTTTTTTTTTTTTCATTACGTGACCAAAACCCCACTGATGGTAATTAATCTTTCCCTACACTATTATTTGTACAATGCCCGTTGACATCTATTAGGGACAGAGATGTACTGAGGGAAGTGTATCGTACCCTCAAGTTAACACTGGAAGGCTTAGTGTGCCTACTCTCCCTTTTACACCGATCCTTTCAGAGAGCAAATGAGGAAGCTGGTTTTATTTCACTCGGGTGTTAGTGATGCTTTGTGCCTTTGAGCACAAGGATTTCAGTTGTTTTGGCTTTCAGGTACAGAAGGTTGGGGTAGAAGAAGGAAATACATCAATTAAAAGACCCAAGCTTGCACACCCTCCCTGTTTGCCTGTGGAAGCACAGGTTTGCTTGAGGCATGCTTGCAAAATAACGATACAGTCATCGTGCCAGTCATGGACCACAAATGCATTGCAGATATGCAATATGATGTTAGGCACAGCAGTACTCAGAAAAGCTGGCACAATTCTATTTCTTTAGAGCAGTTAATGTGGCTAGAACACTCGAGTACTTGTTTTAGGAAGTAGGTGTATTTTACCAACAAGATTTGAGGCGAAACCAGATGTACTAACCTGTAAAAAGGATTGTGTTGGGAATAGTTACTGTTTAGTGTAGGGACACTTAAAATCATGGGCACATGAATGACAATGTCTGTTTTCCAGTTATTGATGACAATCTAACTTGTAACAAATTGCTACTTGTATTATTGTTTGAGTGGCTCCAATGTTTATTGGTTGGCTGTGTTAAATCATACCGACATAAACAACACTGCCAAATTCATACTAGATGAGAACTTACCCAGAGATTACAGCAAAGATGTTTTTTAAAAAAATCAAATTTATTGTTTAAGTGTTGAGAACCTACGCACTGACACACACCAATACAGAGCACTTTAACAGAGTGAACTGACCGTGACTAATGAAAGGAAATACCAGGGGTTTAGTTTGTGTATTAATGACATTTCATAAAAAGGTAAGGAATGTGAGACTGAAGGAATGAATTGGGAGGAGGAGGAGGAGGAGGAGGGATTCACAGCCTCTCTAATAAATGACCAAAGGCAACAAACTTGATAACTATCTAAAAATATTCAAAGGATATAAATCATGGTTAGAGGAATTATTTAGGGTGGTGCAAAAGGGTATAACTGGGACTAATGAGATAAAAATTACAAAAAGGATTATTTAAATTCATTATCAGGACAAGCTTTCTAATGGTGAATTCTAATAGACTCTAGAATAATCTCCCAGGGGAAGCAGTAGAAGCCCCAGGCTTAGGAACATTTAAGTAGGTTGAAACACCCCCGCCTCTAACACTAGAATATAGATTCTAGGGAACAATTCTGCACTGTTAGCATAATACTCTACCTGTACTACTTTTTCTTTCTGTCTACTAATCTTTATTTCTAGGATTTGATGAGTCTAGCAGCAGCTTCTAAACACACTGAAATTTAGATGAAACAGTTATTAGGAATCCGACCCATAATGCTATTACTCTGCCAAGCAATAACCCACTCTTTTGTATCTTCCCATCGCTGTTGTGATGATCCTTTGAACAGAACTGCTTGTTAACCACCATCAAGTACTTACTCAATATTCTGGTGTTGCAGTATTTACAACAGATGATTATTAAAAAAACCCCATCTTTTGAGATGTACCTCACATTTTTTGGATCACTTTTCAGAGGATCTAACAAGAAACATGCGGTAAGATTGATTCTGAGAATGGAGGCAGTATCTTCAGCCCTCAGAATTGTCCAGGAATGATCATTATCCTTGAACATTTTTAATCTATCTTGTATATTTAAAAAAATCAAGATTCCTATGTGGTCACTTACGAAATTGGAACATCACAAGAAGTTTACTTAAGGGGCTTTGCAACATGGAGTACAGTCTTTCCTGTGTGTTGCCTATTCCTCATCCAACCTATGGAGTATGTTGGTTGTAGAAAAGCTCTAAAACTAATTAACACAGCCCGTGTGCAAAAGTTAGAGTTTTTTAACCTCAACTTAAAATGTGTGGTAACTCTACCATTAAATTTGATTCACTACAGATAAAACATTTGTGCCCAAATCACAGTGGCCCTGACTTGGCCATAAAGCATTTCCTACCGAATGTAAGCGCAGTGTAGCAGCAGTGGTCATGGTCTTGCTCCCACCCCAGGTCCCGCCTCTGCTGCAGGTAGTGTAACTGCACCTAGTGAAGCAGCTACAGATGGCAGCAACTATGCTAAATAACTTAAGGGTCTAGTTTCTCATCAAAACCACCTCCATGTGGTTAAATGATTAGGTGATTTTTTTTTTTTGTATACATATATATTTATATACACCCCTGTGCGTGCACACATACACACATGGTCACCTCAGAACCCTTCAACATCCTAGGCTCATTTTCCTTCCTGTTGGTTCTGATAGCTGTCAGTTCTGGCCATGCAAATAGCATGGTTCCATTTTCTTACTGTTTCACATGCCAGCTTTTAATCTCTCCCATTTCTAGAAGATTAAATTCCTTTTTTTTTTTTTCACATCAACTGCAAACCTTAACTTTTTCTGTCTGCATAATTCATGCATTATTGTCTTCTACCTCTCTGAGCACTCTTCCCTAAATAATAATTCGATTTTCTAAAAGAACTGAGTGCAGTCGATCCATTCCACATTCCAAACAGCATGCCGCGTTAAAACAACCATCCACCTTCTCATCTGTATGTGTGCACATCAAGCACATGATTGTAGACACAAATTTGTTGCCAGTTTCAGGACTGGTTTGAAATGTTGCAGTCAGAGCCTCAGGGTTATCTGAGCAAGTCTTTTGTATCTGTTTATATATTTAGGGGAGGCAGGAGCAGAAATTAAAAAGACATTGTAATTTTAACAATTTGCTTGTCTGTTCCTTAGGATATCCTGAAAATATCAGCCAAAATTATTTTATGGTTTAAATGCCTAAAGGAACATGAAAGAACTTTATAGCCAGTTAGGAAGTTAAACACCTCTGAAAACCCCACACTGCATCCAGATTTATACAAAAAAGAATAGGTAGGGCAGTAGAAAGGCCTTTTACTCCCATGAAATTCTATGTTTCTAAAGTATAAGGATAGAATACAAGTGCAAAACCTTTGTCCTCCATTTGGAGACAGCATCTCTTTGCATTCAGAAGGCTTTATTCCTAGTGAAAGCTGCACTCTTTTATCATACAATGTACTCAGCTGGGAAAAAAAAAAGTTCTTCGGCTTCATTGTTCTCAGCACAGGCATAAATACTGACAAGACACAGGCCTGTAGCTTCAGCAGCTGATGAATTCACGATTTCCACACGAGTTAGAATGGAAAATAGGAATGAGGGCTTTTTCTGAACGCTGTTTTGAATGTTTGCAATGTTTCACACTCTTGTGAGTAGTTCTTCATAGGCAATAGCTAATGAAACAAGAGCCCAAGGTTTTTGACTGTGAGCATGGTGTCATTTGTTTTGCATGTGTATAATAGAGTGTTCCACAATGGAGGGCTCTGTGGTGAGCTGGAGCAGAATTATTGAATCTTTGACAGTGCTTTTTATCTCCCAGGCTCACAGTGCTTTGCTAAGGATGGCAGTATCATCATTCCTATTTACAAGCAGAGAAATGGAAACTGTAACTAGCAAACCACTGTCGATATCTACTCAAAAGGCAGCAAAATGTCTCGAGGGAAGAAGGGCACCTGCTCTGGTAACTGCCTTTTCATCACCAGCAGTGAGGTCATTTTCTTCTGTTAAACTTCAATAATGTGGGTTAGAATTGTTGATTATTTTAAAACCCTTTGTCAGGCAGAGGTTTATAGAATGAAAGCCCTTGCTCCCCTTTCACTTCTGCTCCGTTCAAGCACAGTGAATTTTTATTTAGTGCTCATGTCTTCTTTAGGAAAAAAAAATCTAACAAAACCCCATGCCAGGCTTGTACCTTGTTACACGTACAAAGGTAATGAAGTAGAACTACCTTCTGAGATATCACTGGAGTAATTTTCCTGATAGATATAGCAGAAACACACCTACACTCAAGAAATGTGTTTTATCTGCTGGAGCTTTAGTGGTCATCCTTCAAATCTGTCTTTATTTGCCATGCTAATAAAAATTTTAAAAAAGAATCTGGATTTGAGGAGAGACTAACCCCCCAAACCCACCACACAGAACACCCTAGTGCTAAAACAAGCAATTACAAAGACTGTGTAGGATCACTGTTTGCATCTGGGTGCTGTATAAGTATTTATATTACATCTCAAAGTGTTGTTTGGACATAAGCATGGGAGTGATGTTTTTATGGCAACACCTAAATCTTTGAGGGACAAGGGTGGCTGTTGTTTCTTACAGCTGCTTGGTGTGACAGTTTTACATAGTGAAGTTTGCAGACTGTGGGCAATGAGGCTGTGGCATGAACAAGGCTTGTCACCTCTCAGCTTAGCCTCAGGAGGCAGAAACTTAATATAATAATATGGTTAGTGATACTGGTTGAAACATGCACGAGATCATATTTATACAGCACAGTATTATGTACAATTAACAGTAGTATTTTTTTAGTCATTTCAAAGGTGCTTTTACTTCTGCTGTCTTTGACAATCTTTTTTTTATCTCTGTCTCCTCCTTAGATTTCCCCAAGTGAAGGTCAGCAGCTACAAGAATCATTCAGAGGTGCCTCAGTCCTTACAGTCAAAGCCTTTTGGCTTACAGTCAAAAATAAGTGACACATCAAGATGCTGCTCAAATCACTGTTCTTTCTGAGTCTGGAAACCGTCAATATTTCTCCAAAACTGTATTTAATGAATTTTTTTTTCAACATCAGGATTTCATTTAAAAAAGAGTTTATCTAAAAAGTGCCTTTTTTTACAAGTGGTGACACCTTTATTTTTCTGCCAAATGAGCTGTTCTCTTGCTGTTAACCTACCAGTGCAGAAATCAACACAGTGTACACCTGGGACACAGCTACAGTGCACAGCAGCTAAGAAAATTTGCCAAAAAAAATTTTAAAAATATGGATGTTAGTCGTGATGTCAGCCATCAAGATTTTTAGCACTTAGCTCCTCTGCCTACTGCTAGATTCCTGGAAATTGTTTATATGGAAACTGTATTTTGCTGTGAAGGTTTTGTCATCTTCAATAAGCTTAAAAAGATGGTGGGAATATACTGGTATGGAGATATTTAATCCAGTCAGCATCTGTGAATTAAGAGAAGAGGAGACTTTTTTTAAAGTCCTGAACATGTCCTTACAGTTTAATTTCCACTCCCTCCCTAAGTATCCATATGCTTTTGCAAACATCCTGAATTTCACTATTATAACGTATAATCCAGGATACCAGGAGCAGCTCCACTGGTCCATCCCACCAGATCTTTACTCACTGTCACCTCGGTCAAGTCTTTCATTCTCCTCTTCTGCTAAGCATGGATGGCGGTGGAGATGAACGGGGTGGTGCACATGCTGGCACCAAAACTTCCAGAAGAGGAAGTGTCATGTCCCAACCTGCTGGGATCCCCACCAGGTAAAAGAATTAGCACTGCCTCTCAGGTTACAGCTTGGGGAAAGCAAGCTGAGATATGAATCAGTTGCAGGGCTCAACAGGGCTTGCCAAAGTGAAGGCTGCTTCTGACCAGTCCTTAACCTGGGACTACTGATGTCCCATGGCGTTACTTTCCGCTTAGGAACAATGAAGACAGTGGATTTCATCCCTGCTGGAGGAACTTTATAACCCTCTGACTCTTTCTGAGTCTTATTTTCTTCCTGAATTAAGTAAGGATGGTGCACGTGCTCGCAGCAAGCCCACAACACACCAGAAAGGGAAAAAAACCTGCACCTTCCCATTAGCCCTTGGCAAAGGACATTGTCACTAGTTAAAAAGCAGCCGAGCTACTGCTGCAGGAATCTGTTCCCTCTTTGAATCAACAAATAATGTTTTCTTTTAATTAGTATTAAAGACACCATGAATCCTACACATCTATTCCTGATTTGAACTGGTGTCAGCCAATGCAGTAAATACTGAGATTAATCTCAACAACTGTGCATTTTAAGGTTTACGTGCAAAGATGAAATGCCTGTGGAGGGTGTAGAAGTGAAAAAGAAATGTGAGCTACTGATCACAAAAAGCAACTTAGGCTGTTACATTAATTAAGGTATCACCATCTTGAATCTGCATTTGTAGGTTTTGCAGCTTTTCCCAGGCTTAGATTAGAATTTCAAAAATTGAAATACATTGATTGATGTGATGTCATTTTAGACCTCTGGGATCTCAGATTCCTGATGCCATGTATCACAAGTACCTCTTCAGAGAATTTTTTTTCCTGGATGTACTTCTTTACTGCTACTGTAAAGAAACCACCTGTATTTGTGTGTCTTCATAGCTCAACCTTGCAACTGGGCTAAGGATAAACATCACACCTTAAAGAGTCAGACACTGCCATTGCCATTTCAGCGTCTGCAGCATAAACACTTTTTTTCACAGCAGAAACAAGATTTTTGGCTTTTGATTAGGGGAAAATAAATTTTGAAAAGTATGCGTGTGTGTGTAGGCATGCATGTACATATATGTATGTTCCAGTTTGATTTTAAGCAAGCACTTTATATTAAAAAATGATTCATGGGCAGGAGGAAATATTATTAAAATTATTTCAGAAAAAGTGATATTTCTATGTTATTAAACTAGTAGGCTTCTGCTTATGAAGCCATTGCTGTCAACTTCTGTAAAATATTCTAATTGCAGGGTTCATTTTGTGAAGAAGTATCTCATTCTCTCATTTTGTGAAAAGGATTTTTCTGTTTATTTGAATGAAAAATGCTGCATAACGCACTCCAAAGAGTAATCTAAAATAAGTACAGTGATACATTATAGTTTGCTGAATATCTTGTTGCAAACCAGATTCTAGTGATAACACACATGCCTGTATTACTTTTTGCTTAGTTTTAAAAATGTAGGTTTATTTACAGTAGAGAAAATACTTTGCTTCTTGGGTAATGGATCAGCATGACCTGAAAAGATTTGATTCTGGTAAGAAAATGCTAAAAACCTATTAGATGGAGAAACACACTGATGGAGACAGGAGCAGAGAAAAGAACTAAAAGCTGTCAATAAGGTTGTAAATTGCTGTTTTCAGGCTGCCTTAATGTTTGTTGTGATAACAACAATAATAATCAGGGATAACAGAAACTTTAAAACTAATTTAAGTCCAGTTTTAAATCCGAAAATGACTTTTAAATATCTACTTTTAATTGATTTTTTCTGAGCTGAAAGCTTTGCTGATATGTGCCAATAACAAGCATCATGAAGAGCTTGCTTCATGTCACTAACAAAAATTAACACTAGGAAATTATTTAGGGTACTAAGATGCTAGAAAATGTTCTAACATAACATTTGTGTTCAAGATACTATGAAATTTTAAATTTAATTTTTCATTACGCATAAATTTTGGCCAGTTTTACAATCTTTATTCCTGCAGATAAACTGTACTTATGTGGGCTTGATTCTGCACATATTCTTGTAGGTTTAAGACATGTGAGAGACCAGAATAAAAATAAAATGGAATTGCTCACATAAGAAAACTTATATATTGCCAGTCTTAACGATCATGTGCCAACAATCACGTTGGCACAACAAAAAAGGTCTCGAAGATCTCTAATTTTAAGATTAACGTTCTTTTTATTTACTTTCCAGTTATTAATCTACAAGATCTAGTTTCTGTCTATGATTCCCCACAATAATCAGATGCAGAAACTGGAATTAAAAGAACCCCCAAACTCACAATATATTCTCTATATTCCAAGACGTTCAGGAGCTGCTAATAACTTAGTACTGAGGGAGGTGGATACCCTCAAGATTGCTCAAGGTACTCTTTGCAATATCAACTACCGTTCATGGGTGCTCAGGCAGGTCCTGCTGTGGCAAGACTGACTGCTTGTTTCTCTGGGAGAGAGGGGAAGAGGAAGCATCTCGTTTGAAACAGCAAATTACAGAAGCAAAAGTCAATGATGAAGTTGTAAAAAAAAAGGAACTACTTAGAAAAAAAATCAAACAGACAAGCCACTAGGCAGCATTCACTTCCATGCCATTAGAACAGTTATCCTAGCAAGTGCTGCATCATTTGATGTGCAGAGCATTTGAAGATGCAAAGAGAATTAGGGAAAGAGGACAAAAAACACACCACACAGACACATCAACACATTGTACGTAGCTTTGCTTTTTTTTTTGTTTTGTTTCTTTTTTTTTTCCGTTTTAAACAGTGTTTAAGAAAAATATGCTGTGTTACCATAACAAACTAAAATACTCTCTCAAGCTCTTAAAGAGTTTCAGTTTTGTTTTCACTTCTTTTGGTTCTAAGTCAGTTTTATTTGTTCTTGTTCTACTTTATAAAACCTTTTCTCAACATTAATGGCTTCAGGAAGAAGAAATAAGGGAGAATTATGGGCACAAAAGAGAGCTGACAGTGGTGTATATTGTCACTCTCTCTCGTGCCACTCATAGGTGGGGAAGGGTACAGAAGAAACAGGGCATGTTTTATAGAATACAGTCAGACAGGAATTCCAGCTGGCGTTCACTAAAGCAAAAGGGAACATTTTTCTCATGTAAAATCATTGTTTAAATCCCAGCCACACATAGCTATGGAATAATGGGGTCACTTATTTCCCACTACTTCAGTAAGATACTGCAGCAAGCTAATGATTTTACAAGACAGACGGTTTAAAGCATCGATTTGCTGCAAATTGCTCGATCCATAACTAATGAGCAGCTCTACAGGTTTTCAGTAAAACAATCCCATTAGAATTTACAGTTTGCATAAGATCATATTACTCAATCTGTGGACACAGAACAATTTTTTCCTTGTAACCTTCAGCAGCCCCTTGTTGTTGCTGGTTTTTTTAACTCTCTTAAGCTTCTATAGGTGGGGTGGATAAAATCCCTGTCTTGAGGGTTCTGACAGCATGCCTGAAAAATACACTGTCCACTTCTACACAGGCACACATGCATCCCGTGACAAGTCCTAGATACTCCCTTGTAGAAGAAAGACAGTTAACATCCAAGAAGGCAGGACGAGACGACAAATGGAATTCAGTCTCTGTCACCTGTAGCGCTAAAACTCTGCCTCAATTTGAAGGTGGATTATATTTGACACCTGTAAGAGTGTGAAGTCAAATGGCAACTGTTAGTTGGACCCACACAAGTAATTCTTCATAACAAGCTGAAATCTCTCCTGTATGAAAAAAATAGCAAAGGCAAAAACCTCTATGGACTGAATGACAGGACTTTTGTCATGTACCTGTGGTACAGAACAGGAAATTGAGAACTACGCCTGCTAGCGTAGTAATCTAGTTCTAGATTACTTTATTGCTGGTGATGCCAGCACATTTGTACCATGTTTTCTCTGGGCTTTGTAAGAAAAGGGTCGGTTCTATTACAGTCAACCACTACAAGATCATTATAGGCTGAACAGTTACAGGCAAGCAGAAGTTCAAATCCTGTCAATGAATTCATAGACTCTGAAAAAAACATTGTATTGGTTGTTACAAAAGAGCAATATGGCTGGAGGGCTGTTAGTACGGGAGTGTTGAATCATCCCACTCCAACTGCTCTTGCCTGATGGCATTCTTTTTGTCTGCCTTTTGGACAATCACTTCCTCTTCCTCCTCCTCTTCCTCCTCCTCCTCCTCCTCTTCACTTTCATCTGATTCAGCGCTGGTTGTGTCTTCCTCTTCATCTTCTATCTCTTCTTCCTCACTCTCCTCTTCTGTCTGGTGAGGCTTTTCATATTTCTACAGCACATTTTAAGAAACGAGAGACAGACAGTAGACGAAAAGTGCCTTCTTAGTAGCCAGTAGCCGTGTGACTGTGAGCATTTATTCCATGTTTAGAAATGCTAACATGCTGGGAAATCTGCTTTCCATCATTATGTGACTATTAGGCATAATATACGATACAATTCAATAGCAAATATTCAAAATCAACTGTAATGAGAATGGAATGTCAATAAGCAACATCTTTGTTAGTCAAGCTGCCAAAATTTAACCCTTCAATGTTAGTTCCTTCAAACTGCTGATCATTTCCCCTCCTTTTAATGTACTACTGCTTATATTAAAAAGCTAAAAACAACTCTGTCATCTTGGGTACCTAGGGTGCAAATACTGATGGAGAGGAAGCAGTTCTGTACCCAAGAATTCTTCACCTTCTTAGTTAGTAATTATGTACAACAAATATTAAATGCTCAATAGCACATTATCAATGGTGTGTGGAGGAGAAAACTGAGGTGGGGTCCTGAGTGTACGTACATATAACTGCTCTGCCCAGCCTAAAGAAGTGTACTCTGAAAGAGGCTTAAAACTCACGGCTGAATAAGCTACCAGCCCAGATAGTAACTTTGGTAGTATCATGATACCACACTGTGACTCAGTTATGTACCTCCATGGGGTTGACAGTAATTGTCAGAGCAGAATCATCCCAATCCATTTCATTTTCTTTACTTCCTTCATTGTCTGCAGAGCTGTGCTGATGAGCTGTCCGAATTCGATAGACCCCCAAGGTTATGATGAAAACAAGTATGCTCACACAGATTATGATAACGATAGTAGCCACACTTGGAACAACTGGAACAAAAGGTGGAAAAGGGAATGGGGTTATATTTGTGGAACAAATTGCCCACAAAACACTAAATACATTGTCTATTTTTTCCCCTCAGCACCTCGTCCTTTGGATTGAGAATCAGCACAGCCATCTGCCATGTGCCTGGGACTACAGAAGATGTTGACAGGTGCCCACCTATCAAGGCAGACCATACACAAATGGTGTTTACAGATATCTTACAACGAGTATTATAAATCACAACTAAAAAGTGAGTATGCCTACCATTTGTTCTTTGTGCTACTTCATTACAGAAAACAAGTAGTCAATCAGCGCAGAATTAATTAGGTTTAGAACAATTGTTTGTGCAATAAGGTTCAATTATCTTACCTGCATCTTGTCCCCTTCTAGTTACAGCTGAGGCATTAACCTCACTCATGAGAAAAAGTATATCTCAAAGCTTGTATTTTCAAAGGTCTCAAACACTTGTAATGTGACTTAAAATCTCAGTCTCTGAGACGTAAACTAACACATTGCCACTCTATTTGCCAGTGCACTGTTCTGTTGCACTCTGAGAAGCCTCTGTCTCCACCTAGTCACAGGAAGAAATCTCTCTGAACTACTCCTCCATTACCAGCTCCATAATTAGGTTAGTGGAGAAGTGTTCTGCGTAACTTTGCTACCTAGGTGCCGCAGTTCAGCAGCTAGAGTAGTTCTGTACCTCATTTTATCGCCTTGCCCTGCCTGTTCAGAATGGAACTCTGAATTCAGAACAGTACTAAAGAAGAAAGAGTTCATATTGAAAAAGTTCTTTTTGCAATAGTTAGCTTGTAAAAATTCTGTTTCATTTTAGTAAAATATCTGTAAATGTGTACAGAAAAATACAGTCATTTTCTAAGCATAACTGCATATAACTATTTATAACTATGTACACTTTACATCAGCTTTACTTCTTCACATATCATGAGTATTCAATGTTGCCTTCTTTTGTACCTGTGCAACGATCTCTGTGAGGTATCAAAGCTGCAACTTCAGGGCTTTATTTGTTGACCAGGATGAATCACAAGGGAAATACCGACATACCCGAATCATTATGTGCAGTGTCGATAAAGCCGTCCCATACCTGAGCTGTGAACAGCACTTGTGCTTCCCTCTGAGTGGTGGACAGACTGGAGAAACTGTGGTTGGACTATCAAATGATTGATGTGGTCCATGAAGTTGGAGTTGGAACTGTGCAGAATATTAACCTGGCACGAGAGAAAAATAAGAGATCAGATATTGAAAAGTGCTCTGTATTCCAAGTCTGCTGGCTCCACACATTACATTGAACTATGAAGTTCATCAGCAGATAGGAACATTATTATATAGATCTTAAAAGCCAAATTCATTTATTTTATGCAAGTGAAAACCACACAGATTAAGATATTTCTCATTTCTAGCATTAAAAATGCATTCTAATGTTTCTAGCTGTAGACTATGAAGTGCCATAGAAAAGGATTTTTTTGATTTACCTGTCTGGATAAGCAGTGACTTTTTCCTCTTTGCTAATCAGCTTTTAGGTGTGGCCTGAAAGTTAGTGGGAGATTTATCACTCTGAACACCGACACAGAATGTATCGAACTCACTGAGTTTAAAACCAAACCATTAAGAGAGAATTAAAAGAGTTCTCAGTTTTTTCCTGCTTCCCTACTCTCAGGGTGATTTTCTATGAAGACACCTTATCAGCTCTTTGTCCTACCTATAGTTATAAGCAAAAATGCTGAAGTCATTGTTAGGGCCGCAGAATGCTAAGGTGAAAAGAAATCTCAATACAACTTAAATGTGTAAAACTTTTCATGATGAATTATGAGTTTTGAGCCTATTGCAAAGAAGGTCCTGCCCTTTCCTGTAGTTACTTGGTACTCGGGTTCTAGGCTGGCTAAGTTGGTTCTTCAGAATATGTCCATGATTTCTGCTGAGGTGCATCAGCAATAATTGTCAGTCATTCTTGGTCTGAGTCACTGTGCACTGGAGTTGGTACCTGCACGCAGAAGCTCAAGAGAGCTCTCTAAATATTCCTGTGGTAACTGACCATGTCTGGGTAGTGGATCCAAGAAAATATGACAGATGAAGTCCATCCTATGTGTTCGTTACCTGTATACTGACTTTCCTCCTCAAAATAATCTGAAATAATGTAAGTTGCCAGGAATGATCTCCATCTGATGAAGACCAAATTCTATAACTTATTGTAAGGAGGCAGTGCTTGGAAAAACTAAAAAAGTGAATGTTGCAGGAATGACAGGTGAAGTAAAAAGATAACAAAGCTAAGGAAAATAATGAGGTTGTAATGATGTTCTTTAGAGCAGGTGTATAAATCTTTAAAAAGACCTATAGGAGATTTTATGTCAGGGAAAACCAATGCCGACGGCCTTAGCCTCCACTCTGAACAGGAGTAATTCTCTGTGTTAGTGGAGTTCAAGAGGAGGGCATCTCCTTACATATGTGGCAGAATAAAGACCCATGCTGCAGAATGCTCACAGGAGAAGTCAACTTCCTATTGGAATGGAACTTAGAATTTTTCCTCTATTTGATTATTGTTACTAGAATGTTTCAATCGTTTTACATATCTTAAAGAAAACTCGATGTTGCTGAAGATAAGGCTTGTGCTCAGCCTCAGTGCTGAAAAAGAAAACTTGACTGATTCGCTTACCTCCAAGTTGAATTCATTGCTAGTGTAACGTCCATTCAGCTCTGAGCACTTGACTCTGAACTTTCTGTCGAAGGTGGCAGAAGTGTACCAGTTACGGTATCGAATCTGCCGGAGAACCTGTTCATAGTTGTGCATGCTGTCCACACCTGAAATGGTGGTAGAGCAGGAACAGTCTCAAGGAGATGCTATGTAACAAATGCTCTTCTCAGTACAGGGGAAATAATATGTTCACAGAAAATACAAAATTTAGTAGAATGATCTGAAAATTGCAGTGCATGAAATATTCAAATATTATGGTGAATCCTTTCATTCCTCATGGATGGTCCACACGAACCTCCACATTTAATGAAAGCAGTGTTACTATTTTTCCATATTTGGGGAGTAGCAGGAGAGATGCTGAGATCAAGACAAAGTTGTGCTGTATTCCAAAGCAGAGCCAGCAATCAAGAAGTGACATGTTCTTTCAGACACAGTCTCTCCTGGAATTTTTTATGGCTAGGACATCACATATTTCTGTCTAATTTCTTTTACATTAGTCCTTTCATTCCAATAATGTAATTGCCAGTGAGGAGAAACAAGGGGAAGCACAGTCCATAAACATACCATAGATTGAATATCCTGCTGTGGAATTTGTGGCATCCAGATGTTTCCCTTGAAGCTCCACATGATCTAGCTCTAAACACTCTTGCTCAGGATCTAGTTCTGCGCCAATGACCAAAATATCACAGAAATCCAAGTTATGGAGCATTTCCTCTAATACCACTGGCTTATTGGCTGTGAACACATGGCGTTATCCATGAAAAAAGAAGAAAGAAACTAAGATAAATGATCACAAGAACAGCTCGGTCATTTTATGTGCTTTGCATCAGGGCTTTCAATTTTTGCAAAGAGGGCTGAATTGTTTTATGCCAATATAAAATGCAGCACACTTGAAGCAAATCAAAAGAGAAGTGTCTTGCCTGTTCAGGTGCTATGATGATGAAGGCCTAGTGAGATAGATAGAAAATATACTTCTCTGTAGTAAAAGGCATTCAAGAGCAGTACTGGAAACAGAAAACTGAAATTTGATCCTGGAAATAAATTCATGTAGACAATTCTGGTTTTCAATACCGTATTGACACCAGGCTGGTATCACACATGAATTCTTTTCTCAAGGGAAACTGAACTGCAAAAATACATGCCAAATATATCTATGCTTCGACGATTCTCCCAGTTACTCTATGGCCCACAAAGAATTTGCATTACAAAGAACATGGCCATCTATCCAAGAACATGGTATTATCATAAATGGCAAGATCCTGTGTTGTGTGACTTGGAGAAACTGAGCTGTAAATTGACTATCCTTCAGTACGTATGATGGAAAAAGAGTACCCTATCAATTTAATATTTTAATTCTCAGCTCAACTTAGCACAGAGTGTCTGGCAGGACTGCTTAACCAGCTCCCCGAGGGGACCGCAGACAAGAGACTGCAGTCTTGGAACTTTGTGCCTATTTGGGAATTTCATCTTGGAGCATGTATGGTAAAGGAAGGCACAGACAGAAAAGTCTGGTACAGTGAATTCGAGTATCTGAACTCTAGGTACAGCTCTAACGTACCCAAAAATACAGACCCAGTCCAAACTTGCAAGATTGGCAAGTCTGAATATTGCTAAGGCTGGTGAGTTGGACTATTTCATGTGAAGCTATGAGAGACAGGCATGAGCTGGGCTGGAGAGTGAGGGAAAAGCCTGAGCTGCTCAGCTTTGCTGCTCTTGCTCTCAGTGGGCAAACAGGAGAGGTGGGGGGGCAGCAATTTCAGCTATGGGTGGGGTGCCACTGACTCCTGTCCTGAGGCAGGACAAGCAGCTTCAGCATTGCAGGGGCGCTCTGCAGGGAAAGAAGGCCTCAGAGACATAGTCAGGCTGCTGCCTGTGGCAACTGCCTCCCCTGAGCAGCCCTGTGACACTGGGGAAAAGACAGTGACTACATCAGCCTTCTCAGCCTCCCCATGTGCATCTCTGCCACAGTCATGGCGATCTCCTGATGTAAATCCCCAATCAGTGGAAAAAATGTCAAGATTTATGGCTGTCCTTGCCTTGGCAGATAATATCGGGGCTGAGATAAATAATGATCCAAGCTCACAATGCAGGAATTGAGACTTAGAATTCAATAATCTCCTGCAAAACACAATTATTCCCAAAGCCAATTATTATCCGTTTTAACGGCTCTTAGTGGACGCAAACAAGGGATGGCACATTAGAAGGTGCCTGACTTTCAGGGAATAAAAAAAGTACTTTAAGAAATGCTGCTATGCTCCTTTTCAAGGTGAGACTCAGGCTTTTTAGGTTACAAGGTGCTACAACCGCAATTATGTCAATAATTGTATTGGGGAAAATGGGATAGATGAAATATATGAACTAAACTGGAGGGCAGTAGTTCCTCATTCACTGAACAGTTTTGAAGATGTAACATTTAGGGACATGGAGAGTCATATATGTACTGTGTCTTACGTGATGGATAATGATCACTCTTTTCTAAGCAAGAATTAATTTTTTACATACTGTAATTGTATGCCATCAATATTATGACATGACACAGCTCCCAGCCCTCAGAGGACAGATGCAGTTTCAGGCAGGTGATAAGCAGCATGATTACAGAGCATGGCTTCAGGGAATCCATGACCCTACACTTGCACATCATTAATGATTTTATCTTTTCAAGAGATATACATCTAGCTGCTGCTTATTCTCGTCCAACATTGTTTAGAAGGACTGCTCAGATCCCTGGGCTTGTAATTTACCTTGCACATAAACATCCATAAAGGAAGACCGCTTTGTAGAAAATTATTTTAAACCCTGTTTATATTTTTGAGCATTCACCTAGTGTCAAACAGTAATACACACGTTGCTCAGCATTAGAACATACTGTCATAATTGAAAAAAATCTTTGCACATTATTATATAGGTGGAAAACTGAGGCACAAGGTTACTTTCTCAAGTATCAGCACAAGTCAGTAGCAGAGCTGGAACATAAAACCAGACTAGAACGCCAAAGCAGTCAATTACTGCTTTCCACTTCGTCAGTGCAATTAACAAAATTCTTTTACAAATAGAGAGATTCTAATGAAAATATGTTATTCAGTGGAATATGTAAAGAAGACTGGAAAAGAATTATTCTGAAGTAGGCAATTCACTAAATGGAAAAGTTGCTTTTTTTGAAGCACATACTGATCTATCACCAAAAAAAAATTTGATGTTTTTAGTGAATGTCTTCAGTACAGCATTGCTGCTGCCTAACATTGCCTCAGTTCCCTCGGGGAAAGTGACTTCCTTTGTGTTACTTGTTTGCACTATCCTTCAAAAACATTGTGAGGGGTCACATTACAGAGTAAGTAGTAGCATTTAAAAGAAATCCACAAACCTCTGTCACGTTCTTTTAAGTCCACGGGATGCTCCATTTTAGTGACTGTGCTGACAATCCTGATGTCAGGCAACAAAATAACACCTCTCTCACTTTCAAATTGTGCAGCTGGTCTAGCAAAGTGGTCCATCCCACTTATTGTAATCTTGGGCTCATTGGCCTGAAACACCATTACATACGCATCTATATCTGGGATACTAATGCAGACATCTTCACCAAAACATCTGAAAAATATATTATTCATTAACCGCATGTAACACATTGCCCATCAGAGGTGTGTGGCACTTGCGCTGCCCAAACCCCCCGATGGCTCTCAGCCTTTTGTGTTGTCTCAGGTCTACCTGAGCTATACTTTGACGCTGCCACATGAAAGGACATGCGTCTGTACCACCGTGTACCCAGGGCGACAGTGACAGCTCTGTTCCTCTCATCCCCTCCCACATTCACAACAACTAAAATTATGTAGGGACAGCTTAGCAAATAGACTCATGACAAGCTCGGTCTCTAGCAAGGTCACTATGAGAATACTATTTTTATGTTTAATGACATTTAACAAGGTAGTGAACAGTTAAAAAAAAAATTAGATGAAAACAACTAACTTTAGCAAACCTCACATTAAATTCTCCAAGCAATATCTAATGAATATAATATGGTCATCTTGTCATGTGTGAATAAAAGGGCCTAATTATCCATTTCAATTGGATTCATCATGAACTCATTCTGGCACCCCCAGTATTTCCAGGGGACAAAGGGGCCCTATATTAGCATTTTCACCTGATTCAGGACTGTGCTTTGGCATTAATTTCCTGACAGGCTCTACCTCACTTCACCTTGGCGCAAGGCTCGGGCCAGCCTTGCAGCGTGCAAACTGGACTGCTTCCAGTGACACTGCATCAGCAGATGCTCTCCAGGCACTCAGTGGGGTCAGCCCACAGCACCAGACTAAACCTGGAAGAACTGCACGTGCAGTAGATGAGCGTTCCTAGAACGGATGTTTATTTTCACTCTGAAACTCTGCTTTGGCTGCACCGTACCACTTGCTGTAACCGAGACATGCCCCAGGGGAGCTCAGGAGTGGCAGATGGCTCTCTGATTATGTAAACTGTAAACATTACTGTGCAGGTTTCGTCACTATCATTGCATGAAAATGGAAGGACACGGACTTCTGTTTAACACCTAGCACCAGTACTCCAGTGATGACAGCCATATAAGGATACAGAAAGACAGATAATTTCAAGCATAGCTACCAATACTGCTCTTCAGCTGTGCCACCTGCTAGATGCAGTAATTCTGCTTTAGAAAGTCACAGCTCTAGCTATCTCAGAAGAAACTGTAACTTTTTAAAATGAACAGTAAAATAAGAATGCAATAAATACAAGTACTGTTCAGTCCAGACTCTACATTCCAAACTATAAACAGAATGCAAGTAAATTACATTAACAAGCAAAGTTTCTTCAAAGGACAATTATCAAAAGAAAACCACAACGTAAATCAGCATGAAAGTAAATTAAATTAATCCTTTATGCTCAATAACATAAAAGTATGATTTAGCCATGTAATTTAGTCAAAAGTCTTCCTTTTACATCTCCAAAGAAAAAAACTAATTCATTAAAAATTCTCCTAATCTAATCAGTTCAGCGGAAGTATCACTTACTGGACTTTAGATGAGACTTTGAGACGCCGTACGCCTGCAGTAGGAAACTGTCTGGAGTTGATGTATGAGACCTTTCGGAGAGCTTGATTTATATTCTCAATGTCATCTCCTTCCATGACAAGGACTGACTGGGAAGGGTTGAAGTGATACTAGGGGAAATGTATGTGATTAGTATTTAAAGTACCAGGTAGAGTACAAAAAAAGACATTTTAAAAGGAATGCTACACAGACCCAAGTTTAAAATTTAATGATTTAAGAAAAAAAAATCTTTGTAGCTATTGTTGGCTGAATCCACATGCTGTTTCCTAAAACATGTACTTGTATCAGTCATCTTATTTCATTGCTGTTATAACTGATTTTATAGTAAACTAATCCTGATCTGCTGTACTTTGTCCAGCATTATCAACTTTGCTGATGCTATTTCTGTAGCTGTAGAGTTCAAAACCTTAACTTACTGTCATCATTATTATTATGTCATTTTTTAGGTTAAACACATCCCCCATATAAAAATATTGGCATGCAGAAACACATGTTTCCTGCTTTCTGTTTGGTTTTACCCTGGGCTATCTTTCTGAGACATATTTCAACATGACTGAACAAAACAATTATAACATTTGCCTCCTACATCTTCATTAATGTCAGACACAATAAAGGGGATTCTCCTTTCTCTGTCTCATGATCAATAAGGGTGTCATGATTTAAGATGGAGCTGCTACTTGCACAAAGCCAGCTGCTCATTTGAGCCAACAAGCCTTGCAAAGTCAGTGGCTATTCTTGTAGCCCTGATCCTTCTCTGGTCCATTGCATTAAACATGAAACAGTCTTGCTGACCAAGAAACTTTGCTACTCTATTCACATAGCAAATGACTGGTTTTATCTTCATCATAATTCATCCTGATGCCATTTTTTTCCCTGTTAATTGGTTCAGCAAACCATCTGCATTGCAGAGAAAACAAGATCAACCCCCTTGATTTTGTACCCTACTGTTGTCAGCACAAAACACAGAGAACTGCACCCTTCTCTCACATGCAGTCCCTCTTCAAAGCTGGATATTGTTTACATGAACATGTTCTGTTGTATACAGACAACAGTTGTCTCCACTTCCTTACAACGAGAAAGGTTAAAAAGCAAAAGAGCAAATAGGCTGAGAAGGACAGGATGAAGCACAAGGTCCTCTGTTGGACAGAACATGGAGGACAGGGCTTAAAGCTTGTGCAGGAAGGTCATAACACACTGAAGGGTATATTTAACAACGAGGAGGACTAACAGGAGTCACAGCCTGCATAAATGTCTTTTTCCTTTCTGTAAGCCTCAGAATAAAATTAGCAAAAGGAGACTGTAGCTAGATAGTTAACTTAATAGCTCAGCTGCCAGAACAGCTGGAATGCTGCCAAAGGGACTGGAGAAAGCCCTAGTCTGAGCCATTTTTGTCTTTCTCATTAAAAAAGGCTAAAAATAGTGACAGTTTAGACAGTGTTTCTGAGAGCTGTTAGAGAGACCTGAAAATCAGGCTGCAGACAAAAAAACAGTCCAACACTACCATGTTAGAAACAGTATTACAGCTGCACTGCTCTTTCTTAGGTGACTAAAGGGTGAAGCTCCCTGAGTCCAAAGTGCCCAGAAGGAACAGCTTTCAACATCAGCTTGCCAACACCAAATATGCCAAGCTCCATGTACATGGCCACACGGAACCTATCATCTGTGCAACTGTCACACATGCTTGTCTGAGGTCAGGTATGTTTATTTTTGAAATTAGAAACCCTTTCTCTTTATTAAGCGTCTGTTTAAGGTCAGGTGCCAACTGCTCCGCTGCCACCTGAGCTTCTTCCTGTCATCCCCGGTAAGAAACCCTACCACAATCTAGCTCTGACTGCTCCTTTCATTTTTGCCTCCTGCTGTTGCACTGACTGTTGAGCTGGCTGAGAAGTAAAAATGAAAACACTAACTTTCAAAAAACACTGTGCCTCATCATAGTTCAGAAGATGAAAATGTTTTGAAGTTGGGTGAAAGAAAAGGCAGAAAACACTCTCTCATCTTCATTTTTCCCACTGCACTACTAGGACTGTAAGGAAGCCAATCACCCATGCTGGAGCAGCAGCAGGTGGTAGAACTGGGATTTTTTTTCAAGCCCGCGAAACAAGACTTCTCAAATATTGTCAAGTTTCAGATTGTGACAACAAGGGAGGAATTAATATGCTTTTAAGCACCATGGGCCAAGTGTACCGTGCTTTAATTAATGCAAAATCACAGCAAAGAACTTACCGGTAGCCATCTATACTTGCATTTTAGCAAATCCTACCTGCTCTTTGTATGTATTGTGTTTTAAAAATTGCTTTTACTCATAAGCTTCTTCATTTTGCTGGGAGAAGCAACAATGCAGGACTCTAACTTTTAATTTGCAATTTCTAGAAAATTCAGAACAGAAACACCTAAGTGCCTGGAGAAATCATCATTCTAAATTTAACTTGTGGATTTCATTTAGGTAAAGCATGAAACTGTGGTAGCATTTCTCCACTGAATTTCAGGGACAACCTTTTCTTGGTGTTGACAGCCCTGCACTGGTGGCTCTGACATTCTTTTCCTGGTTAATTAATGATGAAATAACTTTTAAAAATGGTTCTTCTTGGCCTCTGAATGCTTTGTTGAAGTAAGTGTAGGAGTCTCCTATACTTTATGATGTCCTTGGTAGAATGAAGAAAAAACATTCTTTGGGTTGTTTTGCTCCTATGTAAAAGCTAGAGCTCACAAAATTCCTCCTTGCCTTGCCTTTGCACGTTCCAGTTGCATTTTTACCCTTGTTTTCAGAAAACATGTCAGTTATACTCCACCGCTGCAACCTATCACCTAGACAGGCATTTGTGTGTATTTCAGATCAGCCCCATAGCTTGTACAATGAAAAGGTTTAGCTAATAAAATGTAGCACACAGAGCTTCTGCTGAGTGCTCTAGATCATGTTATAGCATCATCCTTCTCCTCACTAAAAAACACCACACCAAAAAACACCTGCGCACTGTCACAGGATGCACAGTCTGCAGCCAAAGCATCTTCCCAGTCTGAATTTGAAGCTCAGCTCCTTTGGAAAGTGGTTTTGTGTTAAGAGTGTGTTTACACATCAGGCAGAAGAATGCCTGTCATCTAATGATGGCAGCAGTAAAGGGGAGCTGGCAATGTATCTCATGCAGGCATTACAGAAGTTACAGTCAAGATCCTATGTGTGAATTCAAAAGAACAGCATCTGTCTTAATGAATGCAAAGCAATTCAGCCACTTGTAAATTATAACAGGATTTCCCTCTGTCTGTTGATCTCCCAACTTAGAAAAAGTGTTACAGTATCAAGTAAAGATAGTCAAAGGCATAATAAAGATGGATAACTATATATATGCAAATGTAAAATCCTAATTTCTTGCCTTTAGGTGTTTTTATTGTCAAATTTTTGTGTCCCATGATGTTTTCCTCTTGGAACACGCTCTGAATTTTTCAATGCTATTGCACTGGGACACCTTTTGGAGCTGCCTCTAGATGAAAGATATTCCACTTACGTTTTCCATTGCTTTAAGGCTACTTGAAATCAAAATTCAATAATTCTTTGGCATCATGTCTATTTCTTTAAAACTACCAAAATAAACATGGTAACATGACCTGGCAATTCATATGGACTCTGAAATTGCAGCAGCACCTTACTTTCTGAGCATCTAGCTTTGCAATAATAGAAACATTTTTCTTTGCAGTGTCACAGCTCTTCTCCTGTTCCTCTTTATCTTTGCATGACTTTATGGGAAATTACATTGCTTCTGGGAGTACATTTGTACTGTGTGTACTCTACCTTGGGCCCTCCACTTCATAAATCACCTCTAAATTTTTATCAAAGATGATGTCAGTTCATCCCTCACCTTTATTCCTTGGCCAAGACTCTCAAGAGAATTAATATCCAGACCTTCCTTGCAGGCCTGCAAACAGGAAATCACTTTCTGACTCTCAATTTTGCCTGGCCGAATAGTGAGACTGGCCAGGCTGCCATGGAAATACTGAGCAAATCTGGGCTTGGTGACTTCACCTCCTGCAAGAGAGAAAATGTAAAATTACTATTGATACCAATACCCAAACCACACATCTAATAATTCACTTTAAAGAATTTCTATCAATTTTAGCTAAGTATATTTAAGATCCCATTTATTGTGGTAAGTAGAATTGCTTTGTGGCTTGTTTGGTTGTACCTAGGAGCAGCCTGTCTTGAAGATTCTTGTCAGTGGTTTTCCAGTATTGTATTCAGGTGTTGATAAAGCTGTGATAATATGCTCTGACATGAAACATGGCTTCCCAAATGTGCGTCCAAGGAAGCACAGCATTTTAAAAAAATAAGATTGATGAGATGATTGAAGTGATCAAACACGAATTAAAAAATTGTTCAAGGTCCAAGGTTTATTTATACAGGAACTGTGATTGCAAGTTTTCTATTACAAGATCACTTACACAGCCTTTGCTTTTCTCCTCCAAAAAACATACTTCCTGAAGTTCTTAGATGTGCACAAGCCATGGCACTGGGTAAGCAAACTGCCACGCTCTCTCCAGATGGTTGTCTCCAAGGATATGGTGTCAGTTCACAGCAGTGAACGCAGGCCAAAGCACAGCACTGTGCTGCAAGGCTCACAGCGCTGCCCGCTACCTAAAGCTGCTCGTCTGGTGCCAGAGCAGGTCTCCTCACTGCATGTTGCATTAGGACCTCCAGCCACGCTCCATTCCGTTTCACTCCAGGCAGCTTCAAAGGAAGACTGATCTTTAGGAGCTGTCAATAAAAGGTGATTACACAGTGCCTGCACCAGCGATCATAGCAGCTAAATTTCTCTCAGCATATTTAGTGATTTACCTCTCTTCCTCTCGGAGAAATTTTAGAGTTTGTCTTTCCTGCAAGTGTTAGCCAAACCAGGGTATGTGAATTACAGCCTACCCTGAGCTGGAGAGGACTAAGAGAGCCACGCAACAGTGAGGCTATGCAGACTAATTGGACTAGCAGTTGATAAGCTGTTGTAATTGTAGATAACTCATCTCAACCACATTCATAGGTTTAGTGTCAGACAACCTATTTCTGCCAGGCCATCGAGCTCAAGCCTGAACTTTAACTTGAAGATTTGTGTGTGGACTGGGGTTAGGATAGGGATGAAGTGGCAAATTTTCTTTAGGCTGACACTGCTACCGAAAAGCCTGAAAAACATCACTTGTAGTCTGTGCAGGACGAGAGCTATGAAGAAGATTTGAGTTTTTTTCTATAGTGAAGAGAATACACACTGGTATACTGAGAGAAGGAAGGTGTCTCAGCAGGCTCTTTCTTCACAGAAGTAGACAGGTTTTATTCTTTTTTTGTCAACATTGAAGCACGAACTGCCTCTCTCTTTACCCCAAAGAAAGATCCTCACAGAAAGATTATTCTTCTGTGCTGTTTCATTCATTTATCCATTATACAGAAAACTTCCTCTAGGCAGAATTTTTCTGAGGGTTCATAGAAACTTTCATGTATGCAACAGCTAAAGTGCAGGATTAGTTTGTATTGTAATTTCACCTTTCTGATACTTACCAAGACAATTATTTGGTAAATAGTGCATTATAAAGACATTGGCTTTTCAGCAAAAATGTTACATTTATCTGTTTACACTGTCTTTAAAGTACACGTTACCACTAATACAGCAGCAATGTATCTGGATAGAAAAAGTTAACTCAAATTAAAAAGAATAAAGTGCAATCCTCTCCCTAAAAAGGAGACAGTAAGAGAAAACCAGGTAAGAACTTACAGAAGAAGGGAAACACTTTGTGCTTTGAAGCTTGGAATTCTCATATCCCTAACAGAATTCTGAAGACAGCAAGTTCCAAGGCTAAAACACCAACACTAATCCTGGAGCTTTGAAATTCAGAAACCTACAGCAGGTCTGCCAGCAGATCTTAATAGTTCTGAGGAGATGCAAAATAAGCAGCAGTCTCAGATAAGCTAATGTATTTAAATGTGAAACGAGCTCATTAAAATGTATAAAGGAGTAGACAAGATGCTAGAACAAACAATTCAGTGCTGTGGCTAGGCCCACCAGAAGCAAGCCGGGTAAACCAGCTGAGGTAAAGGTATACAGAGTAACATGACCAGTGCTTGCACCATGCATAGAATTTCTAGTGTGGATGGTTTGGGGATTTTTTTTGGATTGGTTGTTCTTTCACTTTGAACCAGTTCTTCTCTGGCGTCATTGACAAAGCACTTAGAATTACATTGCTAAGTCATTTACAATTGCCCATAAACTGTATTAAAATACAGAGAATTCACTGTGCCCAAGTCCCACTTAAAAATTTTCTGGTGTACAAGGAGACATTACCATCCTGGAGCTGTATAATTCTTGTTTAAAGTCATCTGTCTTGTAATTCATCTGCCCAACCACTAACATAAAAGCATGGAAGAGAATATGAGTGTTTTCAGCAACAAGCTTTTAAAATGCTCTGCAAATACAGGCACCACAAAACCAGTGAGTATTTGAAGAGGAGGCTTGCATACTCACCCTGTGCACCAGGCTGAGGCTGGGGTTTGTGGAGGTGTATACATTGATTTGGAGCTGTAAAGGAGGTGATGTAATCTTTGTTCTGGAGAGGCTATCAACTGCTATGCAATAAAAGCATTAAAAAATGAGAGACAAAAATAGCTGGCACTAGCTAGTCTCATATTGTGTCAGTAGAAAAAAATCTGCAAAACTCTGCCCATGGTTACGACAGGGTAATTCAGGCTGGGACAACTGCACTAGAATAACTGATGGCTGAGTCTGAAGGGACTGGGGGATGGTACAGCCTGTCCCCCGCCCCCAAGACAAGAACGGCTGTACTTGATCCATTCTTGAGAACTGCCTGAGCTGTTCTAAACCCTTCTGAAGACAGAGGCTCGCCAAGCAATCCACTCCAATGACCAATGATCCTTAAGAGCTTGAAGTTTATTCCCAATAGGGAATGTGAGCTGTCAAAATACAGCTGTGTCTTCCCTTCTCCTTTGCCAGGTGAAACAAGGCCTTTTCTTTGCACCTTCTACCCAACACTGTACACTATGATCACCCCTGCTGCTCTTCCTGGAACTCCTGCTATTGTCTGAAGTACTTACTAACCATCACCTAGCATTCTTCTCACCATTATATGTGTTTTACATGGGACACATGCCTCTTAAGCCAGGGCAGTGTGAATACCACCTGAAAAAAACCATGAGCGCATCAAGAGAGAATACTATTTCACACTTTGTTAGAAAAAACAGACTGCTAAATAAGCCTTCCACGAGGACTTTTTGCCAGACTTAAAAGGCAAAATTATATACCTGCCAATTTTTATCCTCGAAGGTGAACAGAAGTCATTACATCTGACTCTTAGCCCAGCTGCTTGTAATTACAGCCTGTTGACATTTTGATATTCTTCCACCTCAGCATTTCAGAATCAGCTCAGCTCAGCGGGGTATGCTAGCTTGCCGATGGGTTTCAATTGCCACTAATTATTAGATTGCAGATGGACAAAATCCAATGCAATAAAATTGGGAAGCAAAACCCAAAACTCTCACTAAAATAGAAGGAATGGCCTAAAGCCAATCTGCTACAATCCTGTATTTTAGCTTTGGTAAAAGGAATTGCTGGAAATATACTTTTTCAATCTCAGAAAATGTTAGAAGAAAAAATTGTCAGAATAAGTTGAAAATCCTCAGCAATTGGCTGTTTTACTCCTGTCTGTATCAATGCTTTATTCATGCTTGGGTCTAGTATGTTTGAATGCTGTCTTTCCTTCTGCTTCTGTAGTCTCATATTCTTCAAGTATTTGACCTCAGTTTCTCAGTGGGTGCAAAGTTAGCCCAGGAGGGCCAATCTCCAAGTCCTAGTCACTCTAAAATTCTTAGCTCCCAGTGTTAGATGAGTGTATATATATATATATTTTTTTTTTTTTTAATGCAGCATGAAAATGGCAATTCTGTAGCATGTTAAAGCACAGTGCGTAGTTGCAGCTAATGCTGGTAGCAACATTTTTATGGAATATTATCCAAATTCTTCTAAATAATGATCTTTTCAAATAGAGATCCTGAGCTTGATCCATTTCATGTCTGTGCAGCTCCACACGCACCTGACAGGCAGCTCAGAGCCACTGACTTATTGGGCAGGAGGAACACTCAGTTCCTTCATCTGAATTTAACTCCTCACTGAACCAACTGCATGCTAAGAAACAACTGAGGAAAAGGCATAACCTGAATGCTCAACAGCTCTTGCTGCTTTAAGACACTCTTGAACGTACCTCTTGGTTCTGACACTAAACTGAGCCTGAGCAACAGTATTTCTGAGACAATGAAGAAGACCTAAGTAGATTACACAAGCGTCTGGAGGAACAATTCAGAGAACAGAGTGGAGCTCCAGTGAGGTAATCCTAAAATTTTTTCTACTTCCCAATGTCATGGTGCAGTGAAAAATAAAGTGTTCTGTAAACACAGCATCTGCCAGTTGCTATCCAGAGGTCAGGCCATCCAGTTAACCCAGATTGCCCCAGCAGGCTTCATGGGATTTTTTTGCTGTTGGGGTCTTTTTGCCCTTTCTTACGAGTGAGATACAGCTCACACGCAGCTCATCTCCACAGCGCTGTTAGAGCATCAAGAAAGACCTGAGAGAATAAGAAAACCTGCTCCTCAGCTGTGTTACATGGTGTGATTCACTCAGCTCCATGTTTATTGCTGTGAGTGCTAACTCTTGGGGGATAGTTACATAAGTAAGACTTAGCTGAATGATGTGACCAACAAAGAAAAACAGAAAAGAGAACTGGGTTGAATTATTAGGAATTTTAGGTAATACTAAAAAGACTGAAACAACACTATAGAACACCACCACTTATGCTCATTACAGACCCTTGCATGACAGATTTTTGAAGCTACTGGGTTTTTTCCCTTCCTTAAATGTAACTGTTGTGGTCACCACCACAGTTGTGAGGCAACGCAGGCCACAGTGTTATTCAGATCTTGAGGATAAAATTGTGCATTGCTTTTTCCACCTGACCCAGCACGCACATCCACTCCCAAAGTCTGGCAGATACAACAGGATGGATGTTGGCTTTTTGGCATTAATTCAATCCTTATTATAGGAAGATGGTGTCAACTGACTATGGGAGGCATCCAGATGAACTGTTCACATACATAATTATTCACTATAGTGCTCTTCACTGCTTAGTCATTGTCAAAGTGGTACACATTGCATTTTTCACTTGCTAAAATACTATTTTCTGGACTGAGATTCTTCTTCTGTGCTACTGCTGATCTCTCCTGCCTGGAACTATCAATTCAGAGCAGGCAGGGTAGCTTCGGCACTAGGGGCAGAGGGTCCCTCCTGCCAAAGTTTTACCCAGGGTCACCTTGACAAAGTCCGAGTTACTTTCCTTTTCTGCTAAGTGTGAATGCTGGTGGAGGTGATGAAGTTTAGCACAGACACCAAGACACACAGCTGAAGAGCCCATTTCCATAACACTCCTGGTTTTGGTGTTTTGCCTTTTTAAATTTCACATTGGGTTGAAATGAAGCATAACAGAATTTGATTACCACTGAATTTTACAGTTGTATTGTTTTGACTTCAGAGATGTAAAGTGCTGTTTGCATTCACTGACCAAAGAACAATCATGCCTTTTGGTGAAAACAAGGGACTTTATTGAGCTCACAGATCTTCTTTTAGGCCTTTTGCCCTATCCTAATAATGAGCAAGTAATTATGAGGGCAGACTAGGCACAATGGGGTTTTCACTGGAAATGATGAATCAAGAGAATTTCCAACTGAGATGTGACTCTTTTAAGACATGATAGACTCTGGTTATACTAAGCCAGATAATTAAGGACTGATTGATTATTCAGAGTACCAACATAAAGACTGAAGTGAATCTGGAAGCAGCTGCAAGACATTCCTGCTCTGAAGTCCTCAGGTCCAAGCCCCCAAATTTATCCCATATCTTTATGATGGTAGTTCAGGGAGCCAGGTTTAATTCCCTGACAAGTAGATTGGCTGTTAAACAGGATGAAACCTAACACAGAGTTCAGGAGTAGTCCCAATTAACGACTCAAATTTTTATACTCCCAGAGCTTCTCAGCACAAAAAAAGTTTTAGTGGGTTTTTTATATCATTCACACAAAAATTACTCAGAAAATTACTCATTAAGCACGGCAGTATTTTAAGTCTGCCCCTGCTCTGGTTGATACCATAACCTGATGACCTCACACAGACAGCTTTAGGCTTTAAAGCATTATCTGAACTAAGGCATGCACAGAGAACATTAAGGGCTCCCTGCTCTTGAAGTATGCTTATGCTAATCTGCCTCTGTGCAAAAGATACAGAGAGCAAAAGTGATATAACTTACACTATTCATGATAAATTTTCTCAAGATAAGAAAAAACACTCTATAATTTCTCACAATTAAGCCAATACATTTTTATTATTTCTAGGGGAACTGTGGGAAATGATGACACAGTCCAAGTGATGTGAATGTTGCCTCAAAAACTGTATTCCTGTTCTCCACATAACATTCTTGCGCTGGTGCATAGTCTCCAGTGCAGGAATTCAGTTCAATAAGGGATATATGTCTATGCTGAATTAGTGATGGACTGGAATGCAAATTCAGTGCTCCAAGAAAACACCCTCCTAAACTAACCTCGCCTCATTGTTTGTATTTCTGACATAGCTAAAAGTCCAGCAAAGACCAGTGAAGATCAGGTTGGTGCAAGCTATGTCAGACTGGTATAGTCTGGGGTAATCTTCATCTGTCAAATATCTTAATTTCTGGGGCAAGTCTAAGGTTGAGTGATACAGGCTGCTGCTGCTCCATTGCCCACAGTGGATTTATCCCTCTCCTACTCTTAACTCTTACCATTGTTCTAGCCTTCAATAGTAAGTCAGTTCTCTGACAGTAACTTTGTGATTGATACGTCAGCAGAGTGCTGACATATAAGCTTAATATGGTTATTCCACAGAATGACTTTCCTAAAAAATTGGCCTCCAGCCTTGGCTAAGGAAAGAGGAAAATGACAGGAAAATACAAAAGAAAAAAAGAATAGAAAACAGAAATTACTTAGAAAACAGGAACTACAATAGCCTTCTGCTATACTCATGGTAAAGTTTGCCTGTTAACAGGCTTCTCCTAAAGACCGTCCCCTGCACAACACGGCCAGAAGAATTACACTACGAAGTTCCAGCACTCTAGAATGGGTGGCATTACTAGAAATAATGACTTACAGTCACGGTAGCTACAATATAACCTTGTGACAAGTCATTACCTGGTGTCACTACTTTCCTGACAGGACTTTGGGAATGATACATAAAGAAACAAGCCATTTTAGGAGGGAATGTGTGTGAACTCAAGGCCTTATGTTTTCAAAGGAACCTGGAGGAAGTCTGTTTGCAGCCCGTGGTACAAAAAAGTGATTAGACTGCCAAATCATGTCACTTGCTCCCTTCTTCTGGCTGCCTTTCCGAAGAATTTTTAGCAATAAAGGGATCAGAGTGGGAACCTATAAACTTTGTTTTAATGGATGAAATTTCTCACTCTGTGAAAGGGTCCATTTGCTCTGTCCTCAGATGAACTGAATCAAAAATAATGAACTCAGAGGAGAACTTACTAGGGCAAGCTCCTGGAAAGTGCAGCTCCAGAATAAGCTAACCTTAATTTGTTTGCAGTATTTAGGAGAATGAAACAGGACTGCAAAAGCTAAAAGGTCGAATAAGAACAATTTTGTGATTGGTGAGGAAGACCGATTCTGTTCTTGCTGTGATGCAGATTTTTTTAAGCAAACTGAGGAAAAATCTCCTACCCTCTTGACACTGCACTTTATCCTCACCCATAAAGGGTAATTCTACTTCCTTGCTGCAGAACTGTTACCTGGTTATTGTTTGGAAAGTTCTTGAGAATCTTGAGCTAGAAGGGTAAAGATGAAGTATTTTTATTGCTAGAGAAGAACAGAATAGAAATGAGAGCCAAAGTTGAGCCTTGAGGAGCTCTCTGCTATTCCAATGGACCATGTCTGCTTCTGACAACCCCCCCAGGGAGGTAGGGCTTGAGAGACAGTGCCAGGGTCACACTTTCCACATGTTCTTTTTGGTGTCTCTTTTGTTTTGGGAAGCACACTTACAAGTAAGCCAATCTTGTCCTTTAGATACCCTTGAGGAAGAGTAATATTGCCTCAACATCTCTTTCACCATTAGAGACAGAACAGCACTTTGGACCAAAATGACCCCCATCTACATCAAAATTACACCCTTGACAATCATCTGTGCGACCACTGATGTGGACAAAAAAGGCCTTTAAAGAAGATAAAATTAAGTTATAGCCTTAATCTTAAGTATGTGCAGAGAGAGCTGTCAGATATTACCCGGGTATATAAAGGCTTAATTTCAATCAAACTCTTAATTTCCACCCCCAGTTAGTTCACCATGAGTCCAGTTTGCTTAGCTCTGCAGTCAGTATTACCTTTTTCCAGGCCTGGTGTCACTGAAATCACAGCTAAGAAGTGAGTTAGGGTTTGACATGCAGGAAGACTGACAACAGGTTAAGAACTTTCAGTCTCCCGCTGTCACTGCTCTTGGGTCACCTGCAACTGAATCAACAGTTTAGCCTAAAGATAACACTTTAACCCCCACCCTCAAATAAACTAACCCTCCTAAATTACAGCAGTATTAATCGTGAATGACACAAAATAAAACCCGATTAACTCTATGATAACCATTATGATAGGAGCCTAAATCAATGAGGTAGCTCTGCCTAGATCTCCCATTTAATGAGCTCCCTGAAAACAGAACCAAGGTTTTAAAATTAAAACTGGAAGATTATACTAGAGTAACATCCAGAATACCTAATTTTAAGTAGAGAAAATCCATATTAATTATGGAGGGACAAAACATAAATAAAGATCTTTTTATACAACTCCCCTCATGCCCAATGTATCATTAAAGCTGGAAACGATCCCCCAGGCTTGGGGTTAGGTAATTGAGTGAGTGACTTCCTGGGCTGCAGCAAACTTTACTCAGTGCCTGACAAACTAAGAAGGTTCTTTTCTATCTTTAAAGCCTGACTCTGCTCTCAAAGCAATTTTCACTCTCTGCTTGTCTCCAGGCTGCCATCTTCACACTGGGACCCTACCCTCTGCTTCCAGTACCCTCCTGCCCCCATAGCCAAGACTCTGCTCTTCAGGAAAAGGCTATTTTTCTTCTCCTTTTAGGAGAGTCCTACCACTCAACTCACATTGTTTAAAGAAATACTGCATAAAATCGGGCATGCTTTTGCCAAGGCATAGGTAAAGATGTAGGAAAGACTTGCCCATTACAGCTGCAAGCCTGAGAGATTACACATTTGGTTTGTTTTTGTGTTAGACTCAGGAGAAGAGCGCTAAACTTAAACTGCTCTTATATTTCACTTGAACAGCTGAAGGTAGAAATAAAAACTAACTTAACTTTTCATAATGGATGCTATAAACAAGGCTATAAAAGTCAGAAAAGAGTTACTCTGGAATTGAAATATTAATAATAGGAAACATTAATCTCAAAGAAAAGAATTCTCTTTCTGTGCTCGAGACCCCTGCATAACATAACTCTGAGAAAGGCAAGAAGGAGGTGCGAGCATGATACCTGTACGTAACCTCAGGACAAGGACCAGTGTAAGTGATGAAAAGAACCAGGGCTGAAAGGGTCACTTGACTCAACCTGGAGGGCTCTCAGACTCCTAGAGAAACAGCGGAACAATTCCCAGTTTCCAGACCAGAACTGAGGACTGTCATATATGAAAGGGTAAATCCTTCACAGCAGTAGCAGATTTTCCTATTAGTGCTCCCAGGGTAAACGGCAATTCTTTTTGTTCTTGATTTTTTGCTTTGCCCTCTAAATACACTCTTCCTGCTCCCACCAGTTCCTTAGCTGCCCCACAGTCACAATGACTTACTTTTTGCTCTGATCAAATCAGAACTGGTGTGGTAAGAAAAAGGAATGTTATTTCTTATCATTCATTTAGTTGTCCGAGTTGAGATTGTTTTCCTAATAATTTGACTTTGATAAATGGATACTGTGGAGACAGAACTACAAAATGGTTTAGCACAGACAGAAAAAAACATCTTGTCTTTTCAGAAGGAAGAGGTTAGAGCTTTTGTCCCTATTCTGCCAGTGCTTTGATGAAAAGGGAAGGAAATAGAGCTAGAAACTCCTCATAGCCTCTTAACAAGGACTCTCCTGAATGGCTTATGACACCAAAATCACAGCATATTTTGCTGAAATAAATCATAGATGGTTGTCAAGCAGTTTTCTCATGCTTTGAAAATGTAAAAGTTTAGGCTATTCTTACTGCCCACAATGTACTACCCGAAGCAGACCCAGTTAACAGTTTCACTGAAACCATCTAAAGTTGAAGTGTTTGACAGATCCACGTTTTCTTAAAATATATGGATTTTAAAAATTAAAATTTTGAGCTGAATAGATGGGGTTTATACGTTAAATAATTACAATTCAACAGAGTGAAGTAGTGTGCAGACTTATTAACAAAGTGACTTTCCATACCACCCATTTAAAATAGTTTCAGGTGATCAAAACAAACATTTCTAAAGATACCCTTTGCCAAGAGCAGTATCTTGAAACCTTGATGCATACAGGGATTAAAAGTTCACCTTTCTGCCTGACACATGACAGTTTATCAGAATCTTTAGCACACTATATCTTAGTGAAATCTTGACATTTTCATGAGATGGACATTTTTTTACTTTTTATGAGCTCCAGTTCTATTAAAATAGCAGTAACATAACCGTCCAGTAAATACTGACAGAACAATAGGTAAAATTTCAGTAGTTGAAATCAGTAGTTTCACCAAAAAGGAAGAACGGTTATTCATTAAGCCATCAATTTATTAAAAATGTCTGAAAATAATTGCAACTTTCTATTTAACAGCTTAAATACTAAATGTAGTCTGTGGTCTAAATTTACTCTGAACCTCTATAAGAAGTTTTAACATAATTCTTCCTCTTAACAATTTGAGATAAAAAGATGTAAAGGAAACAAGATTATTCTCATTGTATTCAGCTGCCTTGGAGGTAGATGAAACGCACGGATGCAGCACTGTGACAAAGCTGGCATCGCTTTTGCTTATACAGTGCGTGCTCCTCAGATAAAGTTACTACTCCCCAGTCCTCAAAACCTGGCACCTGCATGATGATTACCACGAAATTCAGGTGGGGGCTGAGAGGAATCCCACCAATACTGAGACCTTTAGGAAAAAAATAGCCATAAGGTTTGTATTAGAGACAAATACAGCGGCAGAACTACTACAAATAACACATAAAAATATTTATGTAAACCTATGCAAAACCCAGAAATAAACATGAAGTAAGAGAAGAAAATAAAATGACTTTAGTGTGGCTACTGAGAAGTGCTGATTTTTCAGGAGGCAATATTGAGGATTATTCACAGTCCCAATGGCATCTGCTCATGTCTGGAAAGAACAGGATTTACTCCATTCATGAATTACATCTGCACTTGTTAACTCTGGAACTCTGGTTTAAAAATACTGCAACAAAACTACAAAGGAAACAAAACACATCAAAAGAGAATTTCTGTAAATCAAATTGGTGATCATCCCGATAAAACCAATGTTCCAGTTTCTGAAGAGTTTTACAGGTATTTCACTTATCATTTTTAGCTAAAAAAAGGAGTAATATTTTCTTAGAATCTTAACACCCTAGAGTGAAATTAAATGTATACTGTTATATATTTAACATGAATGAAAATTCCGATAGACCTAAAGATCATCCTATGGAGACGGAAGCCTACACATGCAAACACCAGCCAGACAAGGATCAGTCAGCACTTTCACAAATACGTGGGATTAGTGTCATGCTGATTAGCTCACTATCACAATACCTACCTCAGTGATCAATATTCAAAACCTATCAAATCTTGGTTTTAGGATTAGTGTGGCTTTATTCTGCATCTTGTCATCACAGTAAAGATTGGATCTTTACTCCAAGATGTTCAAATCTAACAGCTGGGTTTGCTTCTAGTACTATTTACACTGAACAGCTCTGCCATGCGTAAGATATCCAAATTTTGCAGATAACATATTGTAAACAAGCAGAGATCAAACTGACAAACAAGGTAATAATGGAGAACGTGAGTCAACGTTAAAGTGTGGGGAAGAAACACAACCTGTGTTAAAGCATTTTCTCCTAATTACACAGTTAGCTTCACTTCATACTTTGTCTTAAGTGAAAACAAGACACGGTGCATAAATAGAAAATCAACACGGAACGTTATTAACTCTGGATTTACTTTTGATTTTATACCATCAACCTTTTAGCAATTTATTTACTATGCAGTCAGTGAGACAAATAAGATTCTTTTTGGTCTGAATTAGTAATTCTACTGTCTAGTATTTGCTGTTGTACTACCTTGCCAACAAGCACCAACTGTCAGCTGCATGGCTATGTGTGATGGGTGGATGGGCCAATCATTGGTCACAAGGTAAGGTTCATAGGTTGTTCCATCCATGTACAATGTAACAACGGGAAACTCGACATTGACAACGTAGTAATGCCACTCTTTATCACAAATCTGAAAGACAGAATGCAGGAGAAAAATATTAATCAGCATGTATTGTCAGGTTCCATACATTTAAAAATGGTATTGTTTCCAAACACCACCCATAGAAAAAAATATTATTGCAATTTATACACCACTAAAATTAATGAAAGTTAAACTGATGTTGATACTCATAGTAGGCTTGCAAAATAAATAGAGGCATCTCAAAACACACTATTTGAAAACAAGACATGGATAAAACACAAAAATCAGACAATTTTGTATTCTGTATTTTCACATTTATCTTAGAAACATCTTAGTTTCTTAATGTCTATGTTTACTTTTGAGAATAGAAAACCATATGTAAGAGATGCGTACTTGAGATGTATTGGCATAGTTACTGAGGATCTCTATTAGCTTCAAATTAAGAAAATATATAGCACTTAGTCACTAGATTTATGAGTTATTATAAATGGCTTGATTCAATTGTCATTATTAACTTATTGCATTAGTACCGTGAGGACCTCTGTTGTGCTCTGTATACACACAGATGGACAAGTAGTCTATGTGTCCACCTAACTTTGGAAAGAAACTAAAATCTTCCAAGATGACGATATTAGTGTCAAATCTGAGAAGAATTACTGAGCTGGACATCCAGCGTCCACTGCAAGATGGACAAATTCGGGTGTAGTTTAGAAGTGTACAGCTAGATGTACCAATGCCTCTGGAGACGGAAGTCTAGTGTGGAAATACCGATGCCTGCTCAATTCTTTTTTCCTTTATCTTTCAGATTTGAAAGTTCAAAGGAATAAATCACAGCAAATTGGTAGGTAGGATGGGTGGGCTGGTTTAAAAAATAAAGCAATAGTTATAATCATGCTACCTTCAATACCACAGAGATACCTGGTTTGATGTATTAAGAAATGGAAGTGCTCAAATGCAGACAGCCTTGCTGCTTCAGAGAGGCAGGCAGAAAGTGATGTCTAAACATAGCGCTTTGTCCTTGGCCAGGTTAAGTGCTATCTGCTGCAATATCTGCCCTTTGAAAGCAAAAGCTAATGTTTTGTTCCAGAAGACGTTTCCACAAGAACTTAATCACTTCTATTTCAAATGGATACATTTATTACTGCAGACATCATAGCGTCTATCAGAGATAGATGCAGCGAGGGGCTGCCAGAGCCCTCCTTCTGGAAGCAGTAGGCAGCACAAATGTTTTCTGAAGGTTAAATGAACTGAAACCAAAATTGAAAGTAAATAAATTGGAAGACCAAAAACTTTATTGAACAAACAGCAATCATGAATAGTATGATGCAGTCCTGCCTTTCTAGGAAAAACAGCTTGCCAAGCTTCCTGACCTGATCGTTAGAGACTGATGCATCACAGGCGCGTGCATCAGCCATTTTATATGAAACACTATCAGTGATGTGCCTGAGCTTGAGAGGACTTGCATGACAAAAACTACAGGCATTAATACCTGACACTTTTCAGAGAACTGTTCCAAAGTATTTCTGTTTTGCAGCCCTAAACTGCATCACTTGGGATGCCCCAAGTGCTACAAAGTGAGCAAGGAATCCTCCTCATATTTAACCACAGCAAAAGGACTTTAATATAGCAAACGCAGACATTTTGGGGTGTCATATACACACAGAGCACAATAATATGTAGCTAGTCTGATTCCTCTATTGACTGACCCATAGGGCAGTTACATTTTTCAAAGAAAGTGCCTGCTGGAAAAATAAGATTACACAAATTCATCAATTCAAGATTTGAGCAAGTGGGCTTCAGTGCTTCCAAGAAAAACACAGACATCCAACTGCAGATGTTCACATTAGAAAAAGTACTTCCTAAACTTTATTTTTCTGATAAATTCTGGAACATAAGATAGTGCAAGTGCAGACATCTTGGTGAAGTCCTCACACTATCACCTGAATGCTTTTCCTTAAATTTCAACACATAAACACATCACATTTTATTTTAAAGGGAATTTGGGCGTTTCAAGTCTCAGCCTCGTGCTTCCTGCGGTTTGAAAAGCACCCAGGTTGGTCAGGTGCTTAGGTCAATACAGCTTAGCTACACAGACATAGGGACATTCCATGAAAAGATCTTCAAATATCTGTACTGGGTCCTATTGTAAAAACAAATACTCTATAAGGAAGCAATAAAATTATTTAAGAACTCTGGAATAGATTCCAGTCACTCAGCAGCAGGTAGTATTTCATGCCTGGCCATTTCAAAGGCAAAAAAAATAATGAAATAAGTAATTGTGAAGGGTAATTAGTTACGCTGATATTTCAGACACTTTCTTCACCTTCTTAACTTAGGAAGCCAGTTCTTCCCCTGCATGCATTCCACAGTGGCAATGAAATGTAATATGACTGCAGTGAAGCCATGAAAATAAAATTATAAAATATACTGGTTTGGCAAATAATTTTTCATCATGTCTAGTAAGAACTTTATTTTTAAAAATCTAATTTATAAAGCTATCCTAATGAGAAAATTACAGATGAGTAAGCTTGGCTTTCAAAGAGTGCTGGATGGCTGGGTTGGTCTAATCACTCTGTCATGTCATTCTGCCTCTCAAATATATTAATCAAATCACAGTGAATTAACCAGCTTGAAGTCTTAGTGCTGATTACAAGTCATTGCATCGGAATATGCTTTTATAAAATAGATGAAAGCAGACTCAATATAAATCTCACGAAGTAAGTTTCCCAAGACATTACAGCTCTTAGCATCTTCTGATGAAGAATGTCAGAGATTTTTTTCTCTTTGATATTGCAATCCTTAGGATGGACTGAAATCAAAGTACTTTGGTCTGAGAAGCACATGGTGCTTAGAAACAGACTTTGTTGGTCTGCAAAACTTCTCTTGTTACGGTTTTGCACATAAGGGCTAGGCAGGTATACATGAGAACATGCATTTTACAGCTTAATTATGCCTAACTCCAGTCTTATTAACCAATTTGAATTTAAGTAGTTGCACATAAGAAATCATCCAGTATCTTCTGCAACGAGAAAATTCTAAAGTAGGTCAGAATGTGGGCTTTGCTGTGGTGGTGCTCATGCTTAAAGGCATGGAAAAATTCAAGTATGATTTCCATTAAACATTAACATTGAATGCATTAATTCACCTCTACAATTGAATTCTTATCAGAGGTGACTTAAGTTGAAAAAAGAAAGTGCCCTTCTGTTTGTTCAGCCAGAGTTTATAGAACATAAACCATCCTGCCTGAACTGATGTGAAGCTGCTGGAACATCACTCCAAGACATACTGGGTCTTTACAGAACTGCAGCTCTTTATAAGACCGTGGAGCACTGCAGTAGCTGTCTTTTCTTCCTCACAGTTTGATTGTGTCCTCTCAATAAACCCATTTTCTGCTGTTTGGCAGTATTTAAATACGTAAAACATTTAGGCCACAATATAATCAAGACTAGAGTGGAGAAGGCCATTATAGCAAATTGGGATCATTAATGAAGGAAGAACCACACTCACGCAGGGATTACAATACCCAAGCAGCTAGAATACTAATGGTTACTTCTGCTTGCAGGGAGGCCAGAGGTACACCTAGGATTATAAATTGCGTATTTTCGTAAAGTAGCATAATAGAAAATTAGTCATGCTTAGCGTGACACTGTTTCTGTACAAAAATGTCCTCTTCCATGCCTGTGCATGTCTAGAAAAAAGCAAAGTCTACAGAAGGTGAAGAAGGCACTAATAAAGAGTTGCAGTGCATCTTAGCTTCATTAAGAGGTTGAATTATTATCATACTTATTAATTTCTAATTAGTATTATTAACCACTGTTATGGTTTTATTAACAGCAACACTTTCCCTGTGGATGTACATTTACTGTATTTATAAATCTGCAAGTCCTTCAGCAAGCAAAACATTGACCTCAAATCCTTTGTACACTCCTGTACAGAGTATGTACAAGGCTTACACAAACCCCCGAACAATGGAAGAGTTTCCTTATTTGCAGGCATGTCTGCATCGAGCTGATGGAGGTCATTGTTGGGAAAACTCTGTAAACACGCAGAGGTGACTTGGGCTCTGCATTTTTATCTCACTTCACTACAGAAGACAACAAATGCAGGGAATCTCCCTTTGATCTTACGCTTAAAGGCGTTTGCATTATCCTCTCAGTTACCGCCCCAGATCAAACCCTCTGCCCTGTTCTGAAAGCAGCCACACGCTTTGTAAATCTTCTTCAAAGCATGGCACCCATCGCCCTTCATCAGAGCACGCAACGCAGATGGTATTTGGATGGGGACAGGGGTGTGATTTGGAGTTTAAAAAATGCTACGTTTTTCTTCCCATCTCCAAAATAATCCTTTCTAAAAGACCTTTGTAAACATCTGCAAATTTTGGCATTGTTCTTTTCTGATGGTGACACTAAATAGACACCTAAAAGGTTCCAATATATTTTGATAGAAATGTTTTAACCATATTTTGATTTATCAAAGTATTTTTGTTATATATTTTTGGTATATTTTTATAGCACTGAGAAAGCACTGTACTGCATACAAACAGGGCGCTCAAAGGCAACAGACTCGCAGATTCTGAAAGACAGTTTCATTACGCCTTTACTAGGGACCTAAGGAGCAGTGCCACCCTAAGCAAGCCTGGAAAAGATACTAGTTTGGAAACATTTGGCAGTAGATTTCAAGTGAAGAAGTTACATGTATTTCAATTTTTTAAAGAAAAATGTTATGTATTCACATATGCAGAATGAAAATAAAATTTCTTAAAAGAGTTTTAGGCAGCCTAGTAATTATGGAGAAGATTGAATAGTTTTGCATGAAAGTGAGTAGAAAAGGCTCCCGTCCCACTCTGGGTTTTCAACTGGTGCCTCTGATGAATGGGAACTTGAAAGATGCTGAACAAGCTTCTACCTGTTACTTTAGAAACGCATTTAGTATCTTGTTTTCCTATTGTCAGTTCTCATCCACAGACTGCTACAATTAAGGCATGTTTGTTTAAAAAAAGAAAAGGCTCTACCTCGGGGCATTGCTTTTGCTGTAACTGCTGCTTTTCATTTCTTCTTTGCCTTATATTTCAGTAGCTGAGCTACCTGCAAAAGCTGATTAAGTTATATAGGGAAATAAGTTTACATAGCTGACTTTTAATCTCTTTTTCTCATTGTCTAGAAGCACCTTATGATTTCTCTGTGGTTTTTTTTTTTTTTTTCTTAATTATCCCATGATGATGAAGAACAGAAGATATACTGCTAGAAATGCCCTAGCAGACTGCAAGTATGTAATTGTGCAGATCCCCAGTACTCAGGATGTGTGTACTTCACGGGACAGATAGCCTACCTAGTGCACTTCTGTTTTCTAATATAATGAACAATGAATAATGAATAATGCTGTGAACATGCAAGCTTTATAGTAAAAATCAACAGCCAGGCACTTCAAATTGGCTTTGAGCTGCAGTACAGTCTGCCAGCACATTCATTTTGGGGAAGAGCTACTGAAAATAATAAAAAGTGGAAACACAGACTAACCAAATTCACTCAGTAATGTAAATTGTTGTCTTATAGCATTATTCACTTCACTTCAGTAACAGGCTCTCTGCATTAAGACAGCTACTTGTCATGTGTTGGCTTTACTTTATCTAAGCATCGCTGAAAGGGAAAAGGATTAACACAGTTGTGGCCAAAGGTCTGTATATTTGTGACCACTAAGTGGAGCTGTGCAGACTGAAAATATGTCCCCAGTATCTCCACAACTTCTTCAGAATACTTTAAATACAACTCTAAATACTCATATTATGTACTGTTGCTTTTTAAAAAATAATGTCTTTGGGTTTCCCTTTCTACATTTATCCTTTAGCATCTCCCTCACGTGACACCTTTTGTTACTGGCTGTAAAATCAATATGTGCTGTCTCTGAAGCGGTAATAGATACAGTATGTATGTGATAATTAAGGCAGGCTGGAAGAAAAATATATCGTAAATGGGAAAAGAAGGAATCAATATACTCCCACTAGTTAAATTAACGGGTGATACATTGAAAAGCATCATCATAATGTACAAGTTCAGTGTTTTCACTGTAGGAATCCTGTCGGACACTTCACCTCCACATAAAATGCGTAGTTTTAACCTTAGCCTGCATAGCTCTGTTCAAATGTGATCACAGAGTCTCCGTAAGCAAGTTCCTGAACTCTGACAGCTGGTGGCAGGCAGTGAGGGAAAAACCCAACCAGATTGCTGTGCTCTGGATCAGTGCTTTCATCCTTAGGATGCTAGAGCAGCACCACTCTCCCAACTGTGAGCAGGAGTCATTTGTACTCCTTTGCGAGGAAGCTTTTCCATGGCTACCACAAGTATCGGAACTTGGATGTCTCTACTGCATGTGCTCATGCTATGCCAGCTTCACATATGGGGAGAATTTGGAAAATTAAATAATCTTCTATATTTGTGTTTGAAATTCCTTTCTTTTTAAACTAGCTTTCAATGACCATAAAGCAGCGTATGTTCTGATCCGTGCGTGTTACTGCCATGTAATTCTGCAGCTGTAAAGGAACGTGTATGATCAGTCCTCAAATAAGGGAGATTGAACATTGTGCAAATTAATCCGTTGGTTCTTTCTGGAACCTCGGCTAAGTGTCAGAAGAATGTTAACCAGAGAAGGAAGCAAAAGCAAGACTTCCCTGCTCCTCAGGCAACTCTTAAGCAACTTATTGCTTCCTCACAGGGCTTTTGGTGAGGAAACTAGAAGCAGCTTGTACTGCCTACCTCTGGTTGCATGCATAAAAGGACGAGAAACCCCTTGGGATTATATTAAGGTGGGCAAGAGCCACAGGGACCTCATTCGCAAGGCTCTGCTGACAGTGGAGCACGGCTGAGCTCCTAAATGAGGTACCAGCTACATGCCCACAGACAGACAATGTGAAACCCTGACAACAGTGGCCCTAAAAGTCTCTTCAGATGTCACTGTATCAACACCTTGTTTAGGAAGCTAAGCAAAGCTGAAGACATCTTCCATGACAGTGTATTTTGAAAGAGACAAACTGAAGGTGAAGGATTGGGCAGGATTTGCCCTTATACACTCACTAATTGAAAGGATAATGCAGTTTAAAGCTGGTTCTTTTAAAACTGTATTTTCTATACCTTATAGAACAAGTATTTCAATATAAAATATTCAGAACAATCTATTGAGTAGAAACCTAATGGATTTTTTAGTGTACATTGCTCAAATGCTGCAAGCAAATAAGTATCTATCTAATCACAGCCCTTCCAAACGGATATTTGCAACTGTTTACTTACTGTCTAGACAACGGTTTTTCTTCTGCCTAATGTTTATACAATTTAGACAATTACTTTCACTTCAAAACCCCAAGTTTTCACAGACTGTTTAGGAAACAGCCCTAAGATTTGTTTGGTATTCTTAAGAAAATATAGGTAGAATATGTTGTCAGAATACCTTGAGTTCTGGTATTTATTATACAGTGTGGTTTATTTAACATGTCAAGCAGCAATGTGGATCTCCATTAAATCATTCAGAAAATCTAGTGAGGGAAGTACCATCTTTTAACAATTTTTTTCTTTTGAGAAATAGCCCAAGAGTACCAATTCATCCAAAACTAAATCCTGAAAATATATTTCTATAGCATGTTTGCCAAGCACGCTTCCTTATAGCTACTGATGTTCCTATAGGAAACGCCTTGCTGCTTTTATCAGAAATGCCCGTTTGCCTTGTAGCGATGAATAAAAGCAATCCCTCTTCTCTCTCCTCAGCCTTTTTCCCTCCATGTACATTCAAATGGATGTACATGGAAGAGCAAGCACCTTAACAGGTGAGTCTGTATTTAGTACTAGAGTGACAGAGGTAGGACCTCTTTTGATGTGTGGTTTTCCTGAGATAAAAACCTGAATCTCGCAGAGCTCTGTACTGTATTTCATGTTGAGGTTGACTGACACAGCCAATGTCTCAGCTCCCAAAGAACGGGGTGAACAAAGACACTGCAGCCACCCTGGGCAACTGGGCCAACTGTTTTATCACTGTGAGTTAGTTTTAATCAGATTTGTGTATCATCCTCGGTTTAAGAGCTAAGTATATAGATCAGACTTCGAATTGTCAAGATTTATTGTCTCATTTTGTCTGAACTACCTGCCCCATATGCTGGAGAGAGGATGTTAATTGTAACATTGACCTCTTTGCTAGATAGATTCTCTTTGTCTGCCCTGTGCTGCTGGCATTCTGCCAGGCAGAGTAGATCACTGTCTTTCATCGCACTATTCTGTGCCCTCTTTTGTAATCACAATATCTACTCTATTACTCCATCATTTAATGAAGCCAACTTTATTCTAACCACAGATGACATTTGAGTCATCTGCAAACCAACCTTCAGAGTATAAAAACTGAAAGGAATTAAAAAATCTAATTATAAACTTCTATTCATTAACTGCAGAAGAAGAAAAGAAGGGGGAAAAAAATCAAAGACATCTCTTAGCTTCTCATCTTACGGTCCTCTGATAAGATCTTGCACGATATTACTGCTGGCCCTTTTCCAACAGAAACCAGTTCAACTATACCTGGCTGCTCACCTGGACAGATCCTTCTCTTTTATTACTCTTAGAAGAGACTACACTAACCTGTACCATACCCACAGGCCTGTACATTGCTCTAAGACTGAGAGACGAGTGGGTAGGGAAGGATGTGTTAAAAACAATTCCGTGGTTCCATACTTTCTAGCTTTCAGTTCTACATATATATGTATAAGTATGCATACATACACACACAGACTTTGTTTTTATTACAATCTAGAGTGAAATAAACTTGAAAACAAGTTTGCAGAACAGTTATGGATTTCCAATGTTTTAAAATAAAAAGGAAGAATTGTTTTCAAAATGTCAAGAAAGTATAATCCCTAAAATGAATAAACCCCAAACAGCTGATACCAATGTGAATATTTTCTTTGATCAATTTGTAGTTTTCTCATAGTTATTTCTTACTGTAGTTCAGACTTCAGGGTACTTTCACAGCTTGTATCAGAACAAATAAATTTAAAACCTGCTAAAAATAAGAAATTATCAGAGCATCCAAAGATACATAAAAAGTTTTCAGAAACTAAATATTAAATAACTGAAGTTGAAACCAAACTATTGAAGTGAAACATAGCTAACAGAAAACCACTCTATTAAATGGAACTGCTACTGATATTCCTTCAGCTACTTAACATAAACTGCTATAATGATCCCATAAAGAAATATTCATGGGATTAGGAAATAACACGTTGATCATTCTTCATCAGTAAGGAAATTTTTCTTGGTCATTAAACTCACTCTCTCTCTGCCTCTCTCTCCCTCAAGTACATAAGCCCTGCGAGCATTATTTGAACGTGGTGTTCTGAATTGGGCCACCCTCTTTCCAGGCTTTCTAGGCTGACAGGCGGCCTTTAAATGAGGGTATATCATGGGTGCAGTTGAAGTGACACCCTGTTTCAGAAGAAATATTCCCTTCTCATAAAGCTGCCAGAAACTGATGCCCAGTGAAGGAGGCAGCACTGATTTAGGCAGAATTTTGAGAGCCAGGATGTGAGCAGACCTGTTAAAAAAACATTCAGCAAATTTCTGTACAGTTAAGTAATAATTTTTTAAATAAGTTTCCATTTTGGCTGCTCTTTGTTCTTATAATCCTCATTACCTTTAACACAAAGCTTAACTGAACAGTAACTCACACTGGTAGTGTTGTTTTTTTTTTTTTTTCTGTTAACACCACTTGATCATGAACTAACAAAATGCAGAAAAGCACCCTGATGTAAGGTCAAACAGCACTTGGTAGCCCAACTGTTTGATCTCAAAGGGGTATTAGAGAATTGTTTTGTTTTCAGCCCCCTTAAGAAGGAAGAGTCCACCAGGTACTAGAAAATGCTCATTGTACAAAAAAAGCCCATGGTCAACAGACTTTATTCTTGGCATTCTATAAAATACTCCTTTAGCAGTGGCTAAAAAATTCAAAATCTTCATTAGGACAACTTTTCCATAAATTCATGCACTTCCATGTGCATTCTGCACAATAGTTCCCAAAAGAAATTGAAACATAACATGGTAGAAAAGTAAAACAAAAGAACACGCACTAAATACTCAAGATTCACTCTGCACATCAGGATCACAACAAGCTGTCAGTTCAGACTCAATTTTGTAGCCTAATTGTGCATGCTGGCTCTTCCTCCAAAGTAGTTTTTCAAATGTTACACAGCGTACATTTGAGGCTTAGAGACCCAGCTGAAGTTTTATGCCTGATGTTCCTGATACCACAGAACTTCCGTAAATCTTAAAAGAAATACTGAAAATTTGTCAGTAGATAATGAGCTCACTGACTCTCTTAAAATCCTGCATCCCTCCTAAACCAAAACACTTTTCTTTAAGAGTATTCAGATGAATAGTTTTTGAATTGCACATTCATTCCTCATCAGAGTAGCAGCAAATTAAGTAGATGTATCTAGCAGTGTTTATCTGAAGCAGATAGACTCTATATTACCTACACCCAAAGCAGGCAATTTCTGCTTAGCTTTTCACACTCAGCTAACCATAACCAATTATGACCAATTATGTGCTCTCTGATCTCTTTGATTGAGTGATGCTATTTTTGATGCATAAAATTCATAGCTCCTTCTTTCTTATCTTTATGGACTACAAAAATAAATATGCAGGCCACAATCCACCTGGGGCTAGAGGAAAGGACAATGATTTCATTTACCTAATTTAAGTGTTGAAGTTGGGGATGCATTTTTAAGCATTAAGTCTCTCCTCTTCATAAAACATGTAGCTAAATGCCTGGTAGAGTCAACAGAAAAAAAGTATATTCCTTTGAAGGCTTTCAAAGAGACCTCCAGCCTGCTCAGGTTTCATCAACAGAAAATCTTCATAAGCTCATTTAGTGACAACAGTAGGCAGTTAAAATGGAGGTCTGAATTTAGCATCTTGAGCTAGGCTGAGGCGACCCCAACCTGATCCCACCTCTTTGAAAACAAGGACAGAGTATGATTTTTAAAAATGCATTTACCATCTGGTTACGTTCATTACACAATAACAGAAGTTCAACTTCAGAGCTGATGCAGCCATATACAGCATTAAACCATTATGAAATTTTGCACTAACACTCCAGCAAAATGGAAAAAATGAAGTCCTGCATTATCTAAGCAGACCATGTGCAGTCCTAACAATAACTACAAGCTTTCTCAGCTTCTCACTCTAATATAATGCTTATCGCAATTTTTCAAACTAGACATGTCTTTGTCAGACACCCAAAGCCAGCGTAAGTGTGGCACTCCCGTATCCGCAGCATTTCTACAGGGAAAATTCACATAATGCTTTCAGGTTAAAGTGAGCGAACAGGTCTAGTCGTCATTACAAGCCTGCACAAACCTACATAGACACTAATAGTGTGAGACCACGTAACATTTTCTCTGTCATTCCTACACAAAGGTACACCAAGTATGCAGATAAGGAGTTCTGGCAAATATCTTACAGAAACAAGTGTTTTGCACATTTCAGGAGAAAATACACTAATGGATGCCACTAAACTTAGAAGAACTAGGAACCATTTGAAATACTATGTACTATAAGGGCTATTACTAAGGCTCCTAAATCTGTATTAAAAATGCAAATAATTTATAAAATGAATACTTAACAAATGTTATATGTCATTCACATTATTTGCTTTTAGCTAATTTTGGTGCTAAGCAATAAAAAATAAAAATACCTATACAGGAACCATCAAACTCCTTGCTACCCTACCAGTCCATGGTCTACAATTACCACCTTCTTCACGTCAGCGAGTAATACAAGATACAGTCTAAAATTAATTTTAACAAGTGCTTAATACTAAACCAAGCGTGAGGAATTCTAACCTCATGTTGTTTTCAAAAAAGCCAAAAGCTTCCTTTCCAATCCTTTTTAATTACTTGGAAAAGTTTTAAGTATACTTGAAAAATCAATATTGGCACAAGAAAAAATTAGTCTTTCTAAAGGATGGTCTTTGTAAGGTGCTCTGAGATCTAGCAGTTAGTGTGGTGGGTAACTGCTATTTATTTACAGATCAAACCAACATTCCACAAATTAGTTACCTGCACATACAATAGAATAAATAAAACTATTAAGGATAATGCAAAGAACTTTGCTTTGGAAATGCAGCACGGCCACAGTCAGCACGGATTTGCCCTTTGAAACCTACTGCTGCAGAGAGAGGAAGAGAAAGGGAAGAAAAGAGGCATTGTACCTCCCGCCATGAAATGCTGCAGCCTGTCAGGCCCAACAAAATACCTCCTTGGTCCTGTCAGGGTGCGAAACCGCTTCTTTCCAAACGGGAAGATTGATCAATATCCTGAGATGAATGCACTTTCTACCTAATAGGGAATCATGGTAACATCTTTTTAAATCAACTTGAATCAACCCTTATCTAACTGAATCTGAGGAATAAAAAGAACAAACAAAATCTCAGCCAGAATAAACATTACAAGCTTCATTTTCTGCCTCCAACTTTAAGGGGCTTATATGGTTTTTAATTTATTTTTATGCCAGATATTGATCTCCACTATAATTTGTCAGTATAAACTTTCTGTTAAACATCTGTTAAAATCACAGAAACTACTATAAATGTTACATATCCAAATGTCTATATATATGAGCAAAGATTTAAAAATGCAAAGACTTAGGGGCATAATGTCTTTGAGAATGATTCACAAATGGAACACATTATTATCACTTAAAGAAGAATAACATTGGGGGAAAAAAAGAAAACTGTCAGATCCTTTAACCTCCTCCCTGCCTGAAATAGCCAAAATACCTCAGTTGTTTCATAGTCTGAGACCTGAAATCTGACTGACATTATTCTGTTGAAGTTGTCAATTACATTTTTGAATTCTAACTATTAATGCTTTTACAAGGGATGGAACTATCTTTTATTTCCCAAAGGTGCACATTATGACCATGAGAATACACCAATGAGAAGGGACCATACAGATTAGGGGTAACATTTTCCTGTACACTGAGGCCCAAATTGTGCTAGTCTTACCTTCCTGTTTTATTACCAGCCTTTCTAAAATTGATGTGGAACCCAAATTGAAAATAAATGTGGGCTTTCGGGCAAACTATCTTCAAAGATAGTTGAAATGAGCCTTTGGTCTGTGAGTTTATTCCCACCTCAAGACAGCAGATGTAGAATTTTACATTATTTCACTCATGAGGCCTCGTCATTCATCTTTGAATCTTATCTGGAATTTAAACCGCTTCCTCTGATCTCTGGGATCTGCCTTCTGCTTGGACGATACGCACAGGGATTCTGCCTGTTAGTTCTGTTAAGAGATTTGCAATGAATTTATTTTTCACTCTTCAGAGGGCTCAGTATGTACGGTCTGCAAATGGAGTTCTGGTCATAAGCTAAATGAAATACACATTTAACTGGCCTCCTGAAACCTGTATTATCTGCTACAAAACCAATGAAATACTTTTCAGTATGCTAACAGTACTTAATTAAGAAAAAGACTGAGTGTTAATACAAAACAAGTCTTCCTATCCTTTACTATTACTTTTCAAATATTAATATACTGAGGTTTTGCAGTTTGGTTTCTAAAAGCCTGACTGAAATATTAATACTCAAATGTTAAAGGTTACATTTAAGTCAGGCATCTCGACTGCCTGCTGTTTGAAGGACTGCGATTTCAGGCAGCCTGGCCATACTCCTGAGGAGAATTAGATAACTGAGGTTTTTTTTCTCTCTGAGCATAAGGAAGTTGCACTTAGAAAAAGGAGGTTGTCACTGTTCAAAGCAGGATGATCTATCCTTCCCTTGCTGTTGGTGTCTGCACAAACATAATGCTTGTTTCAGCCAGTTATTTAGACATATTATGAAGGTGCAGAGAGTGTGATTAATGCAAACTAGACTCCAGAGACCAAGCAAACAGGCTAGTTGTGGCTTGTTTGTTTTTGAGGGGAAACCCTTGGGCTCAGCTCTGAAAACCAGATTCTGAAGAAACCTCCTCTCTCCTCCTCCTTCCTCTCACACATTCCCACCTACACGCATCGCTCACTTTGTGAGACCAAATCACCCGACTCCCCTTATCTATTCAAATCCCTCAGGAAGTGCTATGTGCAATTTTCCATTCGTTAAATAAATGTCCAGTCTTGATATCTCAGCTCTCACCTACCACCTAGAAAATACCAGGATTCCTGGGTGGGGTGGTCTGCACACAGAAGAGAGCTCTCTTGCTCCCCTGGGCAGATGACCTCTCTTGCTGCAACTGGTATTGCTGGCTCTTTGAAGGCTTTCCATCACCCGGCAAATCCCTCTTCAAAGGCTTGATGTCTCTGAGGGATGTGTTGACACTGCTTTAGAACGTACTCAGGAAAGGAAGATAGAGCTGACACAGGCATTAAACACCCTTTCACAATTTCCATGTCTTGGGAAAGGTGATTTACTTGAAAGGTATTTTCTCTGATGAAGGTGCACTGTACAAATCAGAGATAAAAGAATTCCTGCTCTTACAGAAGTCTCACATTAAATCGAGAGGATATCTCCAGAGAATCACTGAGTGTTATTCGTATGGGAGCCTGCGACTCTAATAATTTTGAATATTGCTGTGGTCTGAGACAGAGGCAGCTGTAACTGCAGAAAGACACAGAAGAAATAGGCACTCCCTCCCCATACAGACTAGTGTTGTATTTCCTTCAGTTCCAGCACGCAATTAGGACATAATGCAGAGAAAAGCAAATATTTTGTTTTTATTGCAGATAGAAGATGGCAATGAGTTGTATTTGGCTACCTTAATAATTTCTGTAAAGTGAAGAATGGCTGTATATCCATGCTTCTGTATTTATACTCAAAACTAAGTCAGGAAATTATACAACCTAAATATTATGCATAGTCTCTTTACTGAAATGGTAAATGCCAGGCCTTTAATTACAGAGCCAGCATTTTGCAGACAGGCTGATTACATGTTATATACCATACAGAGGTAATTAGTTATCAACTATATTTGTGACTTTGCCAGAGAATGTTGTTATTTAGCTTTCTTTCAGTACCAACCACAGTCAAGTTCTTAGTGTTTTATGGGAGGAAATAAGACAGCATTAAGGGCCTGCAGCCCAGAATAGTTCTGGGTTGACGTTAGGGACATGAAACAAATTGACTGTGGGAAGAAATGTTCAGTATCAGTGTTGCACAAACCCTTAAAGTTTTATGGATATCATTAAAGTAATTATCTAAAAGTTCGAACATTTATTCACAGTTGAGCTGGCTGAAATTTTCCTGTTTTGCTGGCTGGAAAATGGCTGCTGGATTACAGACATCTTCCTCAAATAAAAATACCATTGCTAGAAATGGTAGAACACCAAAAAACATGTCTTTTTGTGTTTACCAAAAAGTGGTAAAAATGATTCAGGCATTTTCAAAATTGTATAGCATATTTTTAAAGGAAAAAACAGGAAAACAAAATGTGATAAGGCTTAGGGGATAAGGAAAAAAAGGCTATGAAGTGATAATGCACCAACAGGCACTCTTCAGGTTACATATCAAGAAGTATTTATGACCACAGAGAGGTAAGCCAAATCAGTAGCAAAAGTAACTTTGGACCATAATTTTCCTGTGTAGCAGAAAGTGAGCATACATCTTATATCCCAAAACGCCCCAAAGAATCCTCATTTAGCCTATCCATTGCCATCAACACCACACATCCCATATATTATTATAAGTGTAGATAACCACAAGAGATGAGTAGAAACACACAAGGTCCAATTCCAATTTTAGATCTGTAAATTTTCATTCCCCACATACTACAGCTGTTACAATTGGGAGTTTTGCATGCATCGGACACATTTTCACATGTATGATCTTTTCCTCCTAACCAACGAAACTACAATCAGAATTGGGTTTATGTACATACAGCATGGCATATACGTAGACTACACTCAGCAGCTGAAGAATATTTGAAATATTAACAAATGGTACCCATGTCTGATTACAGAACTGTCTCAGAATTTACTTCACTAGCCCAAGGCTTGTGATTGCTCTGCTTGGTTTATTATTATCTCCACTGTAGTACCACAAAACTTGAGCTACTTTATACCACTGCATGGGAAATACGTGGAACTCATGTTCTTTTGGAAACTTAAATTTTATGCTGTGAAAAAAAATTCTGTGAGAGAGCTAAGCGCTTTGATAATTCTGTACAGAAAACTTCATGGAAATTACGTTCACATAAAAATGCCTCCTTCTCCCTTTTACTCAGACAAGTACCAGACTTATAGATATTAATGGGTGGTGGATGAAACCGTTACTATATAATAAGACGTTGCTTCTTAAGAAAAAATATTCTCAGGTTTGCCTTTTATGACAAAAATAATTTTAAATCCCAAGAATAGATGCAAAATATATCTTTTGATATGTAACCCTGTATTTTCTGTCTATCTGTACCTGGCAGTGCATAGAGGAGATCTCTATCTCCTTTGGAGATCTTTTTTCTCTAATAGTTACTCTTACCCTTGAAGTATGACAAAGCATCTTCTGAATCATAAGCTTTAAGTGTTATTTTTTCATTTTAACACTTTTAATCCTCTCACATTCTAGCTCTACAAGAAAAGATTCTGAAGCTCCCGAAAAGGCTTGTAGATCAAGTGTTTCCCAATGATGACTAAACATGTCTGTAGGGTGTGAGAAATCACATTTACACTGTATCTGTCATACCAAAATCACAGCTGAAAGCATAGCTAATTTATTATCAGAGAAAAGGCAATTCTCTGGGGCAGCCAACTATCAAAGTGAGTCTGCGAGAGCATCCAGCAGCGTTGGGCTGCGTGCTCCCCTCAAATGCGCAGCCAGCAAACACCCACCCGTCCCCCGGGGCACAGGAGTTGCTAATTTTTGTGTAGTGTTCTCGCTGCTGAACGGGTTAAGAGGACAGCATCACCAACTGCACAAATTAATAACTTGCTTCATATTTAGAGTACAGCATATTGAAAAAAAAAAAAACCAGAAAAGCATTTATTCTGGTTAGTCATAAAGACTTGCTTCAATTCTGATTTTCAAATTATGGGTCTGAGATTAAGGCACCGTTAATGCATGAAGTCATGCAGGTTTCCTACTCTGTTACTCTAGACATAATCTTCATTCCCATGCACACAAATATGATACATACAATACATCAATAGATCGTGTGGATAATTCAGCATAGTAAAGCTTTCATCTTGTTTTCTGAGCTATTAATTAAAATAACCAGCTGTACAGAATTTTTGAAATTATAAGAATAAAAAATATTTTTAAAAAATTTCAATTACCTATTTCAAAATAAAACTGTAAAAAAACCCTTGTGTGCCTTCAGCTCATACAGACACTCTGCAGCACACATCTGTCCTAGTAAATGACTATTTCAGCTTAAAGTAAATAACCACTCCAAGATGCCCTTAAACTATAAGCACCTGAGTATTTTTGCTGCTAGCAGAGCTATCATGAAACTGGAAACTGATAAACAGGATTTTTGAAGGCATGAAATTCAAAGGAGATGTTTTTCTTAGAAGTTGTATCAATAGCAGAGATACACACACTTTTTAATACCAAAGCTTAAAAGTAGCACTTCCCCAACTTGGAACTCAGACATTTCTAGAAGAATCCAATATACTTAGTGTGCATATTTCAGGAAATATTGAATTGTTAAAATTTTCAAACAGATGCTACTTCACGTAAAGCCAACAAAATTTAGGAATTAAAACAGGAATAAGGTACTGAAGTCTACATAATTTTAAAACGATAAAGGGGTTTTTGGTGGATGATTCTAAGATACTTTTAGTCCATGTATACATCAAGAACAGATTCATTGGCTTGAAGGTCTGCAGAAGGCTTCAGCTGCTGAAAAGACAGCTAGTCACCCAAACAACAAGGTCATGAAGAAAGAGGCACCTACTTACAAGGTTTTCAATATTTCTGATGAAAAAGTTCAAGAGCATGTAAGAAATCAGAAGACTACTCGATTTCCTGAGCCTTCATGAAAAGCTGTGTGGTGAAAAATTAAACAGGCTTTATTCTTTTCCTGAAAACTTCCAAGACAAGCAATAATAGACCTGGCTGAAAACCCTCTCTTGTAAGACTCTACCAGCCTCAATGTGTTTCCCTAAGTCCTCACCACTGCTACCCCACCACAGTACTGAAAGGTGGGGAGAAAGGCATGACTTCGTTTTAATTAGCTGGTGATTAACGTAGGTGCAGATGTATTTTTGGGCTGACTCAATGCTTAAATTCCAAACCAAAATGAACTGCTTAACATGTATGAAAATTGCAATCGAAACTTTAATTTATCTGTAAGCATGTGGGTAGTTTAATGAAAACCTCTGTTACTACTTAAATCCTTCCAGGTAAGTCCATAGGTTAATGGCATGCCAGCTCAGGGCCCTGTACTTCTGAAACCAATACACAAGTAGCCCACTTGAACTAGAAAGTGACAGTAAAGGAAGGGAACAGCTCTGCAAGGAGTCCAGGTATGACATTCAGAAAGGTCTCCTATAGCAGTTATCTGAAGGAAACTGGACATTTCCTGTTATCTCTGCATACAACATAGCATGGTCTTCTATTGCTTACACACGAGAGGTACATTAATAAAATTATTTTCTGTTTTATTGTAATACACTTACTTGTGATCCCAATTCTCCTTCTATTTACTTTAGCTGAGCACTGGGTGATAAGTTCCTCCAAGAATGTCCATTACATCAGTCACATTCAGTAACATATTCAGAACACAGATAATAAAGACTGAATTTGAAATCAGGGTCTCTGTGTTGGCCAAGGAGCATCACAGCACACCCTTCCCCGGGAGCGCATCCGAACCCAGCAATGTCAGCAGAGGTGCCTCACGGAGACAGAGCTTCAGGCCACTTGTAGAAAAAAAAATGCCACGTGTGCTGTCTATCCAATTACAACAACAATGGTAAAATTGCTCTGAACAAATTTGAGTCCACAGGTTAATTGGAGTAAACAAATTGAAAGGGAAAAGGCTGAATTTGTAATAAAACAGTCATTGTAGATTGGAAAATAACATAGCAAGATCCTGAACTCTGACAAACTGCTTGAAAAAGATGCAGTGAAATTCTTCAGTGTCTTGAATGCCATTAATTGTCCTTTTGGAAGAACACTGGTGCAGGGCTTGAATGATCTGGGCACTGTCAGCCTGAAAAGCTGCAGCTTTTTGTCAGTTTTTGAGCAGGTGGGAGTAAATTAGGAATAGGAACTTACCTGGCTGCTGTGAGGGTACTTTAAAGCTTGGAAGGTATGCTACAATATGATAGGAGAACTTTGTGTAACAGATATGACACAATGATGGTTTTTTTTTGAAATGTACAAATTTTTGTGACTTTAATAGGCAAATAAAATTTTAAAAAGCAATACTAATAAAAATATTACAGCTCTCAATAATGACACTAAAACATGCCAGTAATTTTCCTGAAATCATGATTCAATTAAGTTGCAGTTTTTAACATTAAGGTTGTGCTCAGAATCTTACAGTTTCATTGGAACACAATTTCTGCTCATGGAAAAGTCAAGTAAGGATCCTGCTTTTGCCTGTCTAGAAAACTTACATAGGGTTCATTTCCTGCTTACAAAGAATATGTGACTCTAAAGCAAAAAATGCTTTTAAGAAATGAAATTATTCATAAGGATTTCCACTTCGTAGCCAGCACTAATAGTATTACTAATAGTATTACTAAATTATAAATAGATTGATAACTCTTAGGTTTAGATTAGATATTAGGAAGAAATTCTTTACTGAGAGAGTGGTTGGGCACTGGGTGGTGGAGTCACCATCCCTGGAGGTGCTTAAAAACTGAGTGGATGTGGCACTTGAGGTTATGGTCTAGTGGTTAGGGAGATGTTGGGATGAAGGTTGGACTTGATGATCTTAGAGGTCCTTTCCAACCATAATGATTCTATGATTCTATTTGTAACATAATCAGGGCTGAGATGCCGGTTAATGACAAATTTTGAAGTAATCCTGGCCTGCCATGCTCTGCCAAAGCTCTCGGAGTCAAGCACAACTTAAAGAGTTCATTTCTAATTGGTGGCACTGAATTAAAAAACTGCCCAGTTTCCCTAACCTTACTCAAAAGCTGCTGACATTCCCTTCACTCCTCCAGAGTGCGTATTTGGTAAGAAAGCAAAGGTTTAGATTCTCAGGCAGCGCAGTCACAGTTGCACTGAGAGGAACTGCGGATTTACACCAGCAGAGGCACTGGCTCATAAACGTTGCAGATGCTTAATGCAGCCATCAGGAATTTTTTACATTCTGCAGCAAATATGCCCACTAATATCATAACAGTTCAAAATGGCCAATAGATATGAATTATCCTGAAAGTCTTGTGAATACAAAAAGTGCTTCTGAAATCTATGCCTTAAGACAGTCACCATCTTAAAAAAGTAGAGATGTCTGTGAAAAGTGAAATTGATCTTTCTTCAAAATCACATAAATCATAAACACTGGGTTACCCACCACAGTCATTCCTAACACATTGCAGGAGTTCTGTAAATAAGAAAATTGGTTTGGATAATCTAGGGAGGTGGTATTTGGAGAACTAAGAGATCCATACTAAAGCAAAATTTCTCCTACAGTCTTAGATGTGGAGTTGTTTTTATGGTCGCTTTCACATGACAGACTAATGATGCCAGCTTCATTAAGCCATTAGCAACCATAATAATATATTTTTTAAATATAAGGCATTAATTAGAGTCACACATAACAAGGCTGGAAGGAATTTTAAGAGGACATATAAAGTCCATCTCTCTGCCAAGGGTGCACCAAGTACATCTACTAAAATCTGAATAACAAATGTAAGAAAATAAAATCTATTGGGTAAAAGGGGTGGGAAGATTAGTAGATCAAGTTCTACTGCTATTTTAATGCACATTTCAGTGGCAAAGAATTTGATTTCTGTAAGCTTAAGTTTCCTAGTCTAATAGTGAGTTGAATGTACAGACAACAATGCAACAGAAAGATTTCCACTCGTTTTTTTAAGTGTAGTAGACCAAGTTCACTGGAATTAGACCATAATGGGAACTATCACTTTATTTCATTTGCCAGGATTTCACCTGATTAATATTATGCTCTTCTCAAACCACCACCTGTTCCTGAGCTGTGCAAATTACTCCCTCTTGCCATTAATTCTGCTTTGGATATTGGCCAGAAAAGTCTTCCCTGTAAGGCCGTGCTATTTCCCACTGTCTGCCAACCTCTATTCCATAAGAAGAGGCTCCATTGACCTCAGAGAAAAGCGCGCCCTGAGGTGTCTTTCGCGCATGGTCACCAACCTGGCAGGACAACCAGCTGCATGCCCTTTGGCCTAAGGGACTTCAATAATCAATGATGAGTTTAATGAAACTCTTGCATGTCATATCTAGCATTCCCATAGCACACTGGAAAAAATCCTGAAATGAGGGTTTTTTTCCTTGTCTTTTTGGCTGCAAGCAAATAACTGCATGGGAAACCAAGGTAGTCAGCTTTCAAATTAGAACCTCTCTGTGTAATCTATATTCGCTGTCGCATTGTGACAACCCCACAGTGAAACAGAAGAGTTTGCAAACTAATTGGCATGCAGGCTGTGCACTGCTTTTAGAGCCTTGAAACTCATAACATGTAATACTTATTTTCACAATTGGCTTCAAAAATATGGATGGCTTAATTACAGCTTTAAATAATGAAATTGCTTAATCATACTGACAGATAAAGCACCTGAAAGCCCTGATTATGTACCGTAGCTGCAGCATGTCTGTGCTGTCATGCTGTAACTTGAGTGTGTCTTTGTAAATTAGATCCATAGTTTGTTCATGATGAAATAATTCTATTATAATCCAACTTTCTTGTTGCTAAATTGCATCAAGCAAGCATGGCAGTTCTGTAACACCTGATGACTACAGTTAGGCAGCACCCTGTGTTCAGCTTTAACTGTATAACTAGAAAGCTTCTCAGTTTTGCATTTTTACATAATCGTTCATCACATGCTTAGACATATGCATTTCTGGGCTTTGCTGCTGCCAAGAGACTATTCAGATGTGGGGAAAAAAAAAAAAAAAATGGAAAAAAGCACCAGGCTTTCCTCCTGAGCTGTGGACATCCAGAAACCATGGCTCCAAGGCTGGAATAAACAGCTCTTACATAGATAGATAAATTTATATTTATTGATAACACATGCTATTTATCTCCTAACCTGCATTTGGAAGGATAAAGATGTTGGTCCCACCTCTGTGAAATGCTTCAAACACCACCTGAATTCTCCAAAGCCAACCTGCTCTTCTTGGAAGACAAACAACATAGAGGCCCTGGGAAATGGCCTCAAGAACAGATCTGGCTCTTCAGCAACATTTTCAAAACAGTTTGCGCATATTTTGTACAAACTTTGGTGGCATAAGTGATAAACCAGGGACAGGGGAAAATATAAATATTAAAAATAGCTGGTAAGTGAGAAAACAAATGTGACTATTCACCCTCACATGCATAGCTTGATTGGGAATTTCTGTTCTAGGCTTTACAATTCAAGAGTTTCCACAGTACTGTAGAAACAAGGCAAGTTAACAGGCACTTTAATCCAGCTTGTTTAGATATATTAATAACTCCACATCAAGATATTCTCTATAAAAGATATTAAATTGATTTAAAGGCCTTCCCACAGTATGCTTTAAAAGTGTAATATTTATCATGGTGCTGTAGCCGGTTTTAAAATCCTTTTCATTCTGTAGAGAATTTATTTCCTGGGTTTTTTTTTCCCCTGTTCTTTGATTTGATCAAAAAATGAGTGCCTTAGGGTCTAAAGGGCTGGCTGGTTGCAATAATTCTAACCTCCCTCGGAAACAAGCATCACTATGTATGTGAATAACAGTTTCTTATGTAAGATCTGAAAGACTACCCATAATAGGTATCATTGTCAGAAGAGTCAGCCTTGCTCGTCTGAACTCTTAGGGAACAGCAGGCCAGCACAAACAGCTCTGAGAATCCTGTACCATTATAACAAAACTGTCACAGACACAAAAATGAGAACACTGCAAAATGCAGAACACAAATACATAAAAACATGTCGAAGTAACTTCAAGTAAATGCAAACAGATAAATTATACAATATTTCTGGCAGGCAGCTCAGTTGCTCCTTTAGCATCATGGAAGTTTTTTAGAGAAGCACGGAGCAGTCGCTGCATTTCACGCTGGCTGCACTGCAGAAATCTGAAATGCACAAAACCAGGCCAATTTATAGGGAATCCTTCAGAGCTGAGCCAAAGGAATTCTTGTACATCATAAAATAGGCTCTCGCCAGCCACTGTGATTTGATTGTGAAGGTTTTGTTATTAGCAGTGATAGTTGCATTAAAAATATACATTAAACAATATATATATATTAAATAATACATTCAGTTGGAATCTCAAAGAATATTTTCAGCATTTATCAGCAGTGCTGACTCGCCCTTGTGCTAACAAAAGCTGTTTTGAAGCAAGATGCTGAATAAAAATTTGTCAAAAATGCATTTAAAGATGGAAACTGGTAAATAAACTGTGTCAGAATAGACAGGGCTATGATGTAAGACATCTGGGGTGCTGTGGGTGCTGCAAAGACTTTTACGTCCTGGAATTATTTCTTCTCTGTTGCAGGATTAGAATGATTCATTTATCATTCATCTCTTACTGCCTCTGCAGGAAAACACCTCACTTCTTTCTGGAGTCGTATTAAAGACATATGCACAGAGCAGTGCAGGTCTGCATGCCGATTTGTAAAAGAAGTGATTAAGAGCAGAAAAAAACTCTTTTGAACTTCAAGTAAAAATGAAGAACTGAAATCCATCATAAAAAACCTCTAACTTTCAATAGGGCATCATGTTGGACAACATGGGGCTAACGAGCCTGAGGTCTTTCATCTAGAGGTGAAATTCAGTGCACAGAGATGATGGAATCTTACATCATCCTACATCTTTCATGCCCCCTTAACCGTCTAGGACAAGAATACTATGTACTCTGCATAAATATTCAATCATTTTATAGAATCATAGAATGTTAGGGGTTGGAAGGGACCTCTGGAGATCATCAAATCCAACCCCCCTGCCAAGCAGGACCATAGAATCTAGG